>JBBYHK010489358.1:0-16219 GCA_038382065.1 Adansonia grandidieri | reverse complement strand
AATTTAATTTTATGCATTATAATGTACAAAAGGTTAAATTCATATTTTTATTTTTGTATTTATTTTATCTAACAATCCTTGTTTACAAAGTCTTAAAATCAATAAGCTTGTCATAAATATCAGTCATAATCATTTAATTAAAAAAAACTAATATCTTTCTCAACAAAAAGTATTATTCAATATCATATAAGAGATTATTGAGATATTTATTTTTTTTCTATTTTTTAATATTTTCTTTCTTTAAAAAAACTTATTCATTATTTTAAGTAAATTTATTTGTTTGACTTATTTTGTTTATGATTTGAACAAATTTATAATTTTATGAGCTTGTTAATTTTTTATTAGTATATTAATTGCCTATATCTTTTATATTTGTACCTATAGAAAAATAATTTGAATAAAAATAAAATATAATTTTAGTTGATCCTTTTAAAATCAAATGTAAATATCCGCTACTATATAAATATGAAATACCCTGAATATAATTATAATACAAAAATAATACATATATAACATGTGTCAATTTTAAAAAGAAAAACTAACAATTGATGGGATACTTTTCAATTTATGTTCAAAACTAAAGCATAATATAACATGAAAAAATAACACTAACACATCATAAATGTACGAATATGAAAATTTTTATATAATGTGTCAAAATTTATATATATATATATATATAATATTTTAAATATAATTATAATATAAAATAATATAAACACAGTAGGTGATAATGATTTTTAAAAAATTTTAAAATACTTGTGTTTACTTACCATTTGAGAAGCGATTGCTTCCTCCATTATTCAACAATTATGGACAACTTTTACTGTATTTTATATGATGATGAGAAGATGTTCAAATCAATGAAGTATTTTATAAAAGCGTAGAATTTAAAAAAAAAAAAAAAAATTGAGTGGACCTTTGTTATTTGGTTGTGGCCAATGGAATTCCCAATAATTTCCGGTAAAAAAAAGGGGGAAGAAAATGAAATACAGAAGGAACAGATCTGAAAAAGTTTTTAAAGAATGGTTGAAATTCATTTTGAGATGTGACGTAAAGGAAGCAATGATGCCTGTTGTCTCCCATCTTCCTTGTCTTAATAAAAATAGAAGTTTTGTTAATGAGTATTTTTAAAATATTTTTAAAATTCAATGAGAGTTGAATCAAGGTTAATAAAATTAGATCGTAAGTTAAAACGATGTGATTTTCATTTTTAATCTAATTGGTTTAGCAAGTTAGATTGATCAATTTATTTAAATAAGATTTTAAATATTTAAAATAGTATTAATAATAAATAAATATTAAATATATTAAAGTATTAATAAAAATATGTATTTAGCTTAGTAGATAGTCCTTAATATAACTTTTAAATGTTATGGATTCAAATCTCATTACATAAAAAATATTTTTAAAAAAATTAATTAAAAAATAAAAATAAGATTTCACTTTTTCGTAAATTGAATCGTTTTTAAGTCGGTTCAACTAAACTCCTATTCTTTATATAAATTTGGGCTGGATGAAACTCTAATTCTCGATTGAATCAATCCAACCAACTGATCCAATCTAGTTTTTTAGACCAAAAATTAAATTGCAATGTGCTCTTTCGATTTGATTGAGGACTTTAAGCTAATTAGGCCAAGCGTTAGGTGATGTTATCATATATTTTTGGTCATCTGGGTTGCTGTAAATTTAATTACTAGTAAGAGGAAGAAATATTATTTGAAAAAAAAAAAGAAATTTATTTTTAACCTCACACATAGAAGTGTTAATTACGAGGTTGGACCAAAATTGGAGAGTAAATAATTGTTATACTTATATATATAGCAGCCCATGACCAACATAGGCCCAAGCCAATCATTATGACAAATGCTTGTCCATTTAAGTTAACCCTAGGTCACAAAGGAATCTATATAAAGTAATGTATTCTCTTTAAACCCTAAGCTCAACCTTTATTGCATATTTACTACTTTATTTTTTTTCTTTCTCTTAGAAAAACCTTTGGTAACTTAAATATTGGAGTGGGCTCTAGAGTATCAACTCCAATGCTATCTAATCTCTTTTATGTTACAGATCTTACCTTGAAAAGCAAATGGATAACCTTAACCTTCATTTTTACATCAACAAATGGCATCATCTGTGAGGAATATTCTGAAAAGCCAATGTCTCGCAATCTGTTACTTCACTAAACCATAACAAGTCATTATGACCTCCTAGACAATTGAATCCATTCACACTACTCCAATCACATCTAGCATAAATCAACCGCTTATTAAGCCATTGCCTAGCGTCACAATGCTTAACTCAACAATGACGTCTGGAATGATCTCAACAACCATATCTACTTATCTCATACCACCTACATGCCCATACATGTTCGCCTACCTATACCAACAAACACCAATTCCTTTCGACAGATGGCCACAGCAACCTAACTATTACTAAAACTTACTCATATCTATCTCACGTTTGACACATCACAAACATGTGATCCCTCACCTAAATATCTTAGCTACCATGCCTCTTAGTAGCTTTTTAACCTTCATTACTATCACTTAAACCGCTATTGCCACCTCAGGTACCCAGCGACAAAACTAATAGCTACCAAACTGTAAACCTGCCAATAGTTAATACAATTGACATGTCTAGCTAGATGTATATGAACCCTATGAAACCCATGCTACGACAAGGCTACACGCCACCCATGCCATAATCTGACTACTATGGACACTATCTTGGTTAGATCTAGCCCATGGTCAATCACACGGTTGCACAACAAGCCATTACACAATAACAGTAACAATAGGTCAACTAGCTGATCAAGGCACAGGCTAATTGCTAAAACCAGGCGCCTACTAATCAAAACACTAAAAATCAGAACTAACCAACCTAGTGTACACCAAAAATCCTAAGAGAGTTCTTATCAACTCCAAACAGGAATTAATTAAAAGATAAAGAGCAAGAAGGAACCAACAGACACATATACCCCACACCAGACCTAGCCTTGGTAGATCAAGTGGAAGCCTTTCAGTAGGGGATCAAAAGCTTGAAGTAACTTTAAAAGGATAACTAGGATTGGCTCAACGTCGAGCATAATCCTTTGTCCTTGGTCATCTACCAAGTACCTATTCGTAAGAAAATTAAACTTTTGTCTTACACCTATGATGGTACAGCCAATCATATTGATAATTTAAACCACTTCTGAGCATTTCATAACCTATAAGACATCTCATATGTGGTTCAATGTAAAGTCTTCCCTGCCACTTTTTGTAGACCAGCATAAACGTGGTAGTTTACTTGTTAGAACTCAAAAAACTAGAATTAACTAGCCTAGTATACAAACTTTGAAAACCAAGAATCCTAAGAAAGTTCTTATTCAACTTTAAATGAGAATTAATTAGAAGACGAAGAATGAGAAGGAACCAACAGATACACATACCCACACTAAATCTATCCTTACCGGATCAAATAGAAGCCTTTAAACGAGTTATCAAAAGCTTGAAGCAATCTTATAAAGACAACTATCCTAGGACCCTTTTTCTTTTTTTTTTTCATTAAGCTTTCGTTAATCACCTTAGTCCAGCATTAGATTCCATGGGTCTAGGCATTTTTTACTTTTATTAGTGAGTTGGGGTCAGCCAGTATAAAAGATACTTGGACAATAGAGCCCTCATTTCTTCCATCTGATCGAATACAGAAAGAAGAGCTGAGAACTTGGAATGCATTCATTCTTCAAGTTCAGTTGTTGCTACTTTAAAAGATTAAGAATGGTATTAACTTGCTCCACTTTCTTCGAATTTGAGCATAATCACTGGTCGCTAGTTATCCACTAAGTACCTATGCTTAAGAAAATTAAACTTTCACCTGACACCTATGATGGTGTAGCTAATCCTATTGATCATTTAAACCATTTTCAAACCTTTCATAACCTATGGTACATCCCAGATGCAGTTCAATGGAGAGTCTTCCCTACTACTCTTCATAGACCAGCACAAGCGTGGTGCTATTCCCTAAAACCAAGTTTTATTGTAAACTTTGGTTAGTTAGCAGGCAATTCCTAACCCACTCTAGCAGTTGCCACACAGTGGCTAGAACAGTAGCAAACTTGATGGTTGTAATGCAAAATCATGAAAAAACCTTTGGAGAGTACATAAAGCATTTTAATGCAACTATATTGGAAGTCCTTGAATTGAATGACAAATGGGCTATTCGAGCTTTTATCTTTAGGTTTACCACGAACATCCGAAGTATGCCTTTATCGATGCCTAACCAATAAAACTGTATCAACTTTAGGAAAAGGCACAAATATATGTGGATCCTAAAGACATAAAGATTACCAGTCATAAATTTGAATGACCCAATTAGGATTAAAGGGGAGATTGCTTTGGGCTATCATGAAAAAGGCCAGACTAATTTAGTTAGAAAAAACTATACAAGTATCCGTTCAAAAACCAGACTTAATCAATCTTCAAATCAATAGTAAACTGGAAGGAAGCATGACTAAGTGTCCTCTTATAGTAAGTATGACACTTACATCCCACTTAATGCCAATCAAATGCAAATTTTACACACTATTATGAGAGATGGCTTAGTTGAATGGCCACCATCATTGAAAGGAGAAAAAACAGTAAAAACCCTAGAAGCTCTGTAAATTCCATGATGACATTGGCCACATCATAAAAAAGTGTATTAACCTCAAAAACACCACTGAAGCCTTAATAAAAAAAGAAGAAATCAAGCAATTTGTCAAAAAAACAATGCTAGTCAAAGTATATCACAACAATCAAATTGGT
Organism: Adansonia grandidieri; assembly: GCA_038382065.1. NCBI lineage: Eukaryota > Viridiplantae > Streptophyta > Magnoliopsida > Malvales > Malvaceae > Adansonia > Adansonia grandidieri. Next base: position 11,429 of record JBBYHK010489358.1, on the reverse strand, counting down.
ATAATGACAAGGCCAAAGGGAATTGCCCAATCTTTGGTAACATAAACATGATAATTGGATATAATGAAACCAGGGCAAATAGTAAATCTGAAAGAAAGTCGCATATGAAATCTGTCATGGTGGTTGATGCCTATCGTAAAAAAAAAAAGGCTGGACAATTGGGAAATGACTTTCAATGACAATGATAATAAGTTAGTTGCTGTGAATACAAATGACTTGATCATTGTATCAGCCACGTGGATAATTATTGCATTGATAGAATATTGATTGATAACAATAATGCTGTTAAGATTTTACAATGGGGCGCTTTTCAAAAGATGGGATACTGTTTTGATAATCTCACACCTTTTTTACCCATATATGGTTTTTCCAATCAGCCAATACCAGTTAAAAAAACAATAACCCTTTCTAGTAACCTTTGGTGATGGTGGATTTCTTGGTGATTGATCAATTATCGGTAAATAATGTAATCTTAGGTTGACCAATGATAGCAAGGTAAAACTCATCACGGTTTATTACCTAACAGTAAAGTTCCCAATGCTAATTAAACTTAGATACTTCAAGGCCAACCAAACAATGACACAACAATGTTATCTCATGTCCATCATATTGACTACAAAGGGGTAACATGATTTAGATGACAAACAAAATTAGCCTTGAAAAAAACACCATGTCCATAAACATGATCACAACAACAGGTTCAAACACTCTAACACTTGAAAGTTTAAATGTTAGGGGTGACCTATATCATCTTAAACCACAGCCCATTAGGGAAACAACAATGGTGCTTTTACATCCTCCAAATCTAGATTTAACTCGATGATTGGGGTTTTATTAGATCAAAAGGCAAAAAAAGATTTGTTACTCTTCTTGCATTGAAATGCAGATGTTTTTGCCTGGTCAACTATTAACATGCCAGGTATCAACATAAATGTTATCATACATTCTTTAAATGTTGATCTTATGGTGAAACTAATGAGATAGAAAAAACGTAAGTTTGTCTCCAAAAGAATTCAAGTGGTCAGGAAGGAAACTGATAAATTCTACTGGTAGGTTACATAAGAAAAGTGTAATACCCTGAATGGCTAGCCAATATAGTGTGGTCAAAAAGGCTAATGGTAAGTGGAGAATATGTGTCAACTTCACGAATTGAACAAAATCTATCTAAAAGATAGCTACCCATTTTTTGCAATTGATCACCTAGTTTACACTTTGACTAGACATAAATTATGATCATGGATGCCTTAGCTAGATACAACCAAATCAATATGAAACTAGTAGACCAAGAAAAGATATTGTTCATCACTGAAGATGAAACATTTTATTACCAATGATGCCTTTTGGATTAAAAAATGTGAGGCTCATTATCAGTTTCTAGTTAAACAAATTTTCAAGGATCAAATTAGGCAATCCATAGAGGTAAATGTAGATGACATGTTGGTAAAGAGTAACTCAATTTAATAGCATATTGATGATTTAAGTGAAACTTTTCAAGTTTTATGAAAATAAAAAATGAAACTCAACCCATCCAAATGCATATTCGGGGTCGCACTTGGAAAATTTTTAAGATTTTTGGTATTCTTTCTAGGAATTGAAGAGAACCTGAAAAAAATAAATGCAATCCTTGAGATGCCCCCACCAAACTCTACAAAAGAATATGCAATGACTGACAGGTAAAATAGCTGCATTTAATCATTTTATTTCAAAATCAACTGATAAATGTTTACCTTTCTTTAAGTTTCTTAGAGAAGCCATTAGATACAAGTAGATAAAAAAGTGCCATTAGGCATTCGACCAAGTAAAGGAATACCTCTGCTCGCTACCATTACTGGTTCTAAAGAACAATGAACTATTATTCATCTATCTAGTTGTGACCTATGAAACAATAGTTGCTGCCTTAGACAATGAAAATGACAAGGTATAGCTTCCTATCTATTATGTTAGTAAAGCACTCTACGAAAGAGAAACTAGTTATACTAGAATTAAAAAAATTGGTATACGTACTTGCTATAGCTACAAGAAAGTTGCGACAATATTTTCAATCCCACCTTGTTACAGTACTCACTAATTACCCCTAAAAGATATGCTATAAAAAGTTGACTCCACAAGGCAAATGATCAAATATAATGTGGAGCTCAGTGAATTTAGCTAACTTGCACCCCTAAAAGGGCAAGTAAAACCCAAGCATTAGCTAACTTCATCATAGAATGCTCCTTCACAATTTCTGACGAAGTAATAGGGTTATCACAAATAGACAGCAATGAGAAACCTAGCCTTAATGGAGTTGATGTTTATCTATAGTCTTTCAAGCACTATTTTTTGCAAAGTGTTCAAAACAATGATACCAAAGTATGGACTTTTTACGTTGACAAATCATCTAAGAAAGAGGAGTCAAGAGTTAGCATCCTATTGATAGACCCTGGGGGCCATGATTAAAAATATGGCTTATCATTTGAGTTCACAGCCTTAAATAATGTTACGGAATATGAGGCATTGATAGCAAGAATGGAATTGGTAGGGACCTTAGGAACCAGCCATTTGAAAGCCTATACTAACTCAGAGCTGATGGCAAGTCAGGTTAATGGATAGTGCGAGGTCAAAGATCAGTTATTAACTAAATATCAAGATGTAATCTCCAGACTCTATAAGTCCTTTGACTAGATAGTCATCAAACAAATTCCTCATAAACAAAATGGTAGAGCTGACTCATTTTCCAAAATAGCGAGTAACTTGGAGATTATGAGTAAAAGGAATATTCTATATAGTGTATTAAAGCACTGAGTTATGACAAACAGGTCCATGTATTGACCACAAACAGTAATGACACTTGGATGATCCTATAATGGTTTTTCTGCTGGACCAAGTTGCTCCTAATGATCCTTTGTTGAGGAAAAAGATGGAAAAAGGGCTACCAGGTGTACTATCATTAATAATGTTCTGTATAAAAAATCTTTTACCTTCTATTTGCTCAGGTGCTTAGATCCAGAAGAAGCAGACTATGTGTTAAGGAAAATTCACAAAAAAAAATATATGAACATCGCCTGAAGGATAAGGCATTAGCATAAAATGCCTTAAGATAAGTTTTTTTTTTGGGCTGACTATAAGAAAAGATGCCACAAACTTGGTGAAAATATGTGATAGATGCCAATAGTTCACCAAAATACCTAAACAACTGGTCGAAGCACTGAAAGAGGTCTTTAGCCTTAGCCCTTTTATGTAAAAAGAATTGACATATCGGGTCCCTTTCTGCTGGTGACATCATAGCGTAAGTTCTTGATTATAGCTTACAATTACTTCATAAAGTGTGTAAAAACGAAACTCATAACCAAAATTACTTCCATATTCATGGAAAGATTTATTTGGAAATCTATTCTTTGTTAGTTTGGGATAATAAACATCATCACAGAAGATAATAAGAAATAGTTGTAAGCTGAGAAATTGAAGAACTTTTGTGAAAATTTTCTTATCAGATTGGTACACAACTCAATTATCCATCTCTAATCTAGCAGACGAGTTAAATCTATGAATAAAAATATACTTCAACCAGTAAAGGAAAAGTTAGATGATGCCAAGGGAGCTTGGGTGGAAAAAACACCAGGAATACTCGGAGTGATCGAAACAACTGAATGCCAAGCCATAGGAACCATGCTTTTTATCTTAGTCAACGGTATAGAAGCAGTAATTCTAATAGAAATTGGTGTTCACAACATCTAAACTGCCAATATTGACCACAACATAAATAATTTATATTTAAATATGAATCTCAATTTTTTAGAGGGAAGCAGAGTAAAGGCTGCAACAAGAATGGCAGTTGAAGCACAACAAGTTTCTAGTTATTACAATTAAAAGGTAAGACAAGGCAGTTTCAAGTGCACGACCTAGTGTTACGATGTTGCAAGGCAAGTCGATCGACTTCAAAAAGTAAGAAATTATCTACAAAGTAGGAAAAAACATAACAAATCTCCTAAGTTGTCAGATTCAATGCATATAGACTGATAGGCATGACTGGTAAGCCTATACCTAATACTTGGTATGCAGTTCCTCTTAAAAACTATTATCTATAATAAGTTACTAGAATTATTTTTGAAGAAATAAAGTCAAAATGATTATTTCCAGCAAGCGACATTAAATCAAATGATCCTAGATTGTAATCATTAATATCGAATGATCTAACAATTACTTTGCATGTACAAGCAAGTGACTTTAAATTGCAATGCAAACATGCTCCATTAACCAAAAATGGTTGACTCAAAACTTAATATATACAAGTAGGCAACATAAAATTGCAATGCAAACATGCTAATTTGGCTTTAGAGGCTCATTCGACATGTCAAAATACAAACGACACTCGGTCATATCTGAATTAACCATTAGATAATTAATTTCCAATAACCCAGATTAACCTTTGCATAATAAAACACCATTAAAGCGATTAAATAATCAAAAAAACACATGCAGAATTAACATGAACATAATACTATTTAAACACTCAAAAACAACTCAAGGTTACCAAGATAAATTATGAACTCAATCATTCAATAGAGAGATGACACTATAATCCAACCAGATTCCTATCATATCATAAAAAATTACACGATGAGCTACCACACTTGATAAACTGAGTCTTTAAAAATTAGTTCTTACAAAACAAAGCAATAGTCCAAAATAAAATTAACTTAACAATGTTCCAAATATGTACAATAATTATTTACATGACATAGCCTAAGCACCGATTGTAGCACTAGATGAATGAGTGTCATTTTGCATATGACCACCAGAACACACCTGTTCTACCTTCTTGCCTCTCTCATCTTTTGATCTATCCTCATAAGTCATCTTTTCTGGTGTGTGGAGGTACTAAAAGCCACATCTTGAACTCACCTCTTTTCTATATCTTTTGGGCTCGCATCAAAGCATTGAAATTAAAGGGAAGAACACAAAACTTGAAAAGTTGTATATCCCTAAGGTTCAAGATACCATAAAGTAATTGAACACCATATAGTGTACTCTATCTATACTCCTTGCCACAAACCATAAATTGGCCAATCAATTCCATTTTTTGAGCATTCAAGGACTATTGCATATGAAAGTCTGCTTTCTTAGTCCGTACTTCAAGCTTTGAGATTATGGCAGTCACCACGACCAATTCCAAGCCAAATGGTGTAAGCTTGTTTAGTTTCTTCCAAGTCCCTAGATAGGGCAGCATTCTTCTTCTCAACCACCTTTAAGTCACCTATTGCCTTATTAACCTTCTCTTTACACTTTAAAGTAAGCTTGTCGAAAGCCTTATTCTCCATAGACAGACCATAAAGTCTAGTTTACAATTCTTTGGCCTTGGCGTTATTGCTGGCTACTATCTTTTTTGTCTTATCGAGGCTAATGATTAAAACATATATTTGGCGAGTGTTGGTTATTTTGCAATGCAAGGCCTACATGACACAAACAACAACTCATACATGTATAAAACAAAAGAATAAGGAGTCTACAAGAAAATACTGGTTGAATATTATACCCTCACCACATACGCTAAACTAGATTAAAGGTTGGTTGCTATGTTCTTCACAATAAAACTTTATATCAAGACCCAAGACACCTTTGTTTACCTATTAACACACCACCTTAGTATTAAATAAGATCTCTTTCAAGTTAGAGTTGTGCCTCCATGAAAGCATCCTAGGAAAAGTCACTCCACTTAATGCACTTAGTGAGCCTAAGGAATGCCCAAAACTAAGGCTAGTCATAGTCATGGGTATAATAACTATTGATGTATCCCTAAAAGTAGTAGACTTACTATGACTTGTAAACACTATAATCACATCAATTTGAGGTGTTCCTATAATAGAAGTCAGTCGTAATGCATTTGGAAAGGTGCCATTTTTAGAACCAATGGAAGATTAATCAAACGTAAATTTTTAGGCACAAGAGCATCCCTATCACCTCATGTGGTGTTTTTCTTTGAAAGAAATTTCTCCTCTGTTGCAGTTGTCTTTTCTACTTCAAGCTTCATAATAATGACTCACATAGTAGGATACATTCTAAAAAGGAGTAATAGTTAAGTTAAACAATGATGAGCTAAAAAGATAATGCACTCCTCTGAAATACACCCTTCGAAGTAAAAATGTTAAATGTTTGACTAGCCATGCCTTTGCTTATTGGTCACCCCAAACAGCTTTTTTACCCTTCAACGGTCACTTTCATAAAATCAATATATGCCGCACTCATGGCCATAAAAAGAGTAGTAGCCATGTCAGAGGAATATTCTAAGTCGACCACATCATTTGGTAACCCACTACCTGAACTAGAACTAACAAATAGTTACCATAAAATGAAGACAAGATTCAAGCAAAAAAGAATTACACTAACAATAAACAAAAATATGATACGATACATAACTGAAGCATTTTTACGTGCTCAACCCCTTTAATTGATAAGGTGAGTAGTATTTTCAGGAATGTGAGAAACATCAAGGCTAAGATAATATCACTGTACCTTTTGAAGAGTAACATAGTTTTGACATTTAATTTGATGGCCAATAATGAATTGTTTTTACTCGTTCTTGAAGTTATGCTCCTTTATGTTGCTTATGGACAAACAATGATTCTATTTAATTGAAAACCTCATTTTATGCTTGCCATCTTCTGTATTATAAAAAATAATCTTTCACGACATGTGCTTTAAAAAGAATGTTAGTTATCATCTTGTTGCTACTTGACTGCAAGTAGTACCAACATATATCTTGACTCTTCAATGAAAATAAATGCTTCACAACCTCTATAATGGGCACCCATTTCTTTTCTTTACACATAATAAAATATGTCACTAGCATGACCTAAGCATTGGGCTTCAATTGATTCAGAGAGATATTATAGCGGTTTAATACCTCATAAAAGAATGGCTCTAGGGAAAATAAAAACATCTATTAAAAATGTAGGAATAGAAAGAAACATTATTACCCTCTACATTGGTTATAAATTACCCCTAGGCAGGGTGTGAAATTTAGACCCCTGTCCATTAAATATTTCTTAACCATAGATATATTATCGTTGCACCTGTTGGTATCAGCAAGACCAGTATTTATCCTCTCTCTAGTGTTTGGAAACTTTTTATTTTCTTCATTATCACAAGAATTCTACTCGATATTCGAGGAATCCTCTATTTGCTCGTCTGCTTCAATCATTGTAGAACTTTATTCCCTTTAATGGGAACAGAAGTTTCATCTTCTATCCCTAATACAAATCGATCACTAGACTCACCAATGTTAGAACTCTTCATGTCTATGTATTTCCTTACCACTAGCCACTAATTGACCTTTTCTGGCAACTGTCTTTAAGAGCATGTGTGTTTTAAGGGTAACCATTCAACACAAAAACACTCAAAACTTGAAAAAGTAAATGATAATTGGATTAAAAGGACAATGGTAATGAAACCTTACCCAAAATATTTGTCAAAGAGAGGTAATGATTGATGAAAGGTAACTATGCAACTACACCCTCAAAATGAAGCCTTAAAAAGCTTCAACATAAATATCCTAAGAACTTCCACTGGAAGAAGATTAATGCTCAATCTAACATGCAAGAAGTTTGAAGATTTCATAGTGGAAAAATAAAAACAGAAAAAAGAAAGAGCAGAAAGAGAAAAGAGAGCAGGAGGAGAAAAGAGAAAAAAAGATGAATGGAAAACCTACAAAAAAATGCAAAGTGGAAACATTTGAAATGACATAATTATTTGTATATATATATATATATATATTCAATAAATGCAAACCCGAGAGACGTGTACAATGTGACATATGTTAAGCATTAAATAACTCCGTATAGCTGTGTCATAATCACTTGTGATTTGCTCGCATCAAGAAACAATTCAAAATTTGAAATTGAGGCCATAATAGGTGATCAGGTGCCTTGAATAACAGTGTACTCTAATTCACTAACAAAAATCTGATCATCTTTTCAACATAGAACTACCTACTGCATAGTAAGGCTGTGCATGGTCACTTTATAACAATCCACAACCCTGGGGGCAATTGCTATACCTATTTATATGACGGCTCACAACTAACACGGGCCCAAACCAATCATTATGATAAAAGCCCATCCATTGGTAAGGCAACTCTTGGTCACATAAGAAATCAATATAACGTGATGTGTTTTCTCTAAACCTTAAGCTTAACCTTTATTGCATATTCACTGCTCTATTGTTTTATCTCCCCTTCTCTTGAAAAAACTGTTACCAACTCAAGTATCGAAGTGCACTTTGGATTATCAAATTCGGTGTCCCTTAACCTCTCTTATCTTATAGATCCTGCCTTGAAGAGTGAGTCAGTCATGCTTAACCAATCGACCTCCATTATTATGTCAACAATATTCTTTATTCAAGATTTGGTTTAATTTATCAAATTTCAAAAATCATTTTCCTATTGAAAACATATTAAAATAAAACATTATATATTATTATTAAATTTGATGAATTAAACCAAAAATTATATATTTTTATTTTTATTAAATTTAAAAATTATTGATTAAATAACAATCTCAATTGATTCAAGTCGATCAAGAAAAAATATGGCTTTGTAAAAAATACACTTTGAGTCAGTTTTGTTCTAGCCATAGCCAGTTTTTGTTATAACTTTTTCTTTGATTACTCTTATTTTCTCCTTAATTTTTGAATATAGAGATCAACCAAATGTAGACTTTAAAAAAGTTGATGCCCATAGTGTCCATCAACTGAAGGGTAGCAGCTTCAGGGAGTCATAAATTTTCTTTTTTTAGTTTCAAAGTACAAGCCCTAGCTCCTACTTGAGCCTTTATTTCTTTAATTTTTTATTTTTCTTCAACAGTAGTTGAACCTTATATTGTTAAGTCTCCAACTTAAATCTAATTGGTTATAGGTGGAAAGACTAACCTAAATATAAGACCACAAGTAATCCAATATTTAACCAATGTGAGATAATCCCATTTTAACAACAAAAATGGTCTAATTCAAATGAAGAAAGTCTTAAATTTGTTAGAAACCTTTAAAATATCTCTAAAATCGACCTTCACCTATGCTCGACTAGGTAAGCTTTTCAAAAAAAATCCATTTTAAATTCGCAACAATCTTTATCCAATCGGATTAGCAATTCGAATTGTTCCAAATGAACTAAAACAAAAAGGGCTTTACATAAAAAAGGCTTAAAAACCCTAATAGTTATAGCATGTTTGGTTTACTATAATAGTTATTCTGCTACAAGCTGATTTAGAACGCTACAATGACACAGTTGTCTAGCCTTATTCTGACCTTGGGTGGAACACAAAATTGCTCTAAAGGATTTGAATCCCTTTTGTTAAGGATTCGAATCTCATAATATTCTGTTCCATTAAACCAAATTATTACTATAGCTATTCCATTCCATTCTAGCTCTATTTCATTCTCACAGAATAATTATTCCATTATAGCTCTATTCCATTTCAATGAACCAAACATACCATTGATGTTTTTGCTCATTGCTGTTTCTTAAGAGTCAATGGTTATGTTTAACAACATCAGGCCATAAAAAGTTAAAAATTCTTGCATTGCTATTTGCAACTTTTGAAAGAAGCGAAACATTGAAGCGTGAGGTGTTTTCCTCTATCTAACAGTGAAAAGCATTTTTTTTACATCTCTTTATCTTAACTCAAAATTTATAAACTTTGAAAAATTTTAAGGTGCTTAAGATGTCTTCAACAAGTTAACCAAGAGTATTACCTTGTGAAAAACAGGCTTGAAACTCTATTTAGGGTTAGCATACTATTTCTTTTTTAAACAAAGGAGGCTATTGGCCAAAAGTCAGTTCATGCTTTGCTATGTTAGGATTCCAATGGTAATTCCTAAAATTGTGATTGCTAGAAATATGATTCCTTAAAAAGTAACGTTATTATGTTTAGTATTTATGAGAAAGTTTTGATTAAAATCCTAAGAAAGTTACATTAATATATTTGACTTAATACTTTACTAGAAATGTAGTTGTAATTTTTGAATTACACTTATCAAATAAAATGAATTTTATTATTGTTAGCATTTTTCAATGGTATTTATGATTAGCAAACATTAATTTATTATTAAGAAATACATAATTTAGTTTGTTTAATTTTGAATAATAATTAATTTATTTTAAACAAAAATAACATAATGCATTTATCTTAAAATTAATACATGATTATATTATAAATAAGTTTTAAATATTTATTATGTATTTGAACTAGAAACTAATTTATTGAAAATTTAATTTGATAGTAATTTAAAAATTTAAAAATTATTTAATTTTTAATGATTTTGTAGTTAGTATATGTATGAGGTAAAAAAATAAGCTAGTATTTTTTAAATAAGAAGAGAGGTAATTTTATCTCAAATCTGTTTTTAACTTTCTAGTTCAATGGAAAAGTTAGTTTTCCACCTCTTTTCATGAGAATCACACATTTCCATATTTATGAGAAAGTAATTCCCTAAAGACTTTACCATGAAAGTGAACATTTTTCAGCGTACCAAACATTGGAATCAAAATTCCACTAATTAAATTCTCAGGAAAGTGAAATTTTTTTATAATAGCAAACACCTATAAAGAATTGTATATGTTATGATTCGAACCTAAGATTTAGTATATGCCACCTTTTAAGATGGCTTTATAAACCAACTAAAGTCGTACATTCTTATTACCTTAGTTTTTTTCTTAAAGGATATGGATTGATTCGTGACTATAGTTAAGATTTTAGATACTTAGATTTGAATCTTAAGTTTGTTGGATATCACCTCTCAAGTGTAACTTTATAAACCAACTAAACTAAATCTTGTTCTTAGTGTAGACACATGTTTTTTGTCCCGGTTTAAATTTTATTTTTAATTTTAATTTTAATTTCAAGAAAATCTAAAACATAAAAAAACAAATAGAAATTAAAAATGAAAATTAAAAAAAAAAAGTTGGTCGGGAATAAAACTCTTTGGATAAAGATCAAAATTCTTTTGATTAAAATTTGAAATTTTGAGACTAATATGAATAAGAATTTTATCTTGGTTGAAAGTAGAGTTTGATTTCACAAAGAATTCTTAAACAGATTAATCTAAGACTCTAGGAATTTTTACCTATAAAAAGAGGTTAATCTCAGCTTTTCAAAGAACACAAGCATTACCAAAGAGTCAAGAGAATAGAAAAATCAGTGTTCTTCTTGGGTTCTCAAAAAATTTTCGGGTTAGCTTAGATTTAAAGTTTTAGAGATTTTTTTGGAATTTTTTTTAATTTTTTAAGTTTCATTAGAATTTTTTGACAACTTTTTTGGGTAAAATTTGAAGTTCTTGACATTTTCTCTGATGAATTTTTTTTTTTTTTTTTTTTGTGGAATTGGATTCTGGGATTATTTTTCTAGCTGAAAGCAAATTTCTAAGGGATATATCATAGGAGAGGTGTGCCTAAACCAACA
>JBBYHK010489328.1:0-16227 GCA_038382065.1 Adansonia grandidieri | reverse complement strand
TATATATATACATTTGTTTCCAAAGCTTTTTGCTTCTTACTTATTGAAGTGCTTTATTTGAGCCAAAAAATAATATTAAATTTGTTAACAATTCTAGAGGTTCGAGAAAAGCTCATTGACGGTGGTGGGTAGGTGTTGGTCAGTATAGTCAGAATTACTCTCATGTGATTGTTGATGAGATTGTTTATGTAAGTCTTTCTTTTAATTTAGCCCAATTAATCCAATCGTGCTTGCTTATCCCGGGGTTTGCATTTTTTTTCTAGTTTTTATCATTTAAAAACAAAATACTGAAAATCCTGCTTTGAAATGGCATGCAGGATGTTCATGTATGTGCTGCTGCTCGAAATGACGGCGAAACACTTGTCACTGGATTATGGGTTGATCATAGTTTCGACATTGGAATGCCTGTCGATGTTGCTTTGGTGAGATTTTTTTTATTTTAATAATTTTTTAATGCTTACTGTCTGATTGTTTAAGATATATAAGAGACTTCAAGTTCTACATCCTTTCTATCATTTGAAATTTTTGGATTCATGAGTAAGTGTAGCACTAAAAATAATGAATAAAAGCCAACAGTTTTGATCACTTATAGATAATTTCTCATGCAAACTGTATACAATTTCTTTGATTTAGAGATATTTCGTTGTTTTTAGGTCAAAAAAGTTTGTCAAAAATCATTTCTTCAACGAAGTTGAATTTTTCTCTTATTCTCTGTGTAATTGTGAATTTGTGATTGTTGTTGAACAGATAATGTACAAACCTCTTTGAGATTTGAATGGAATTCCTGGTGCTAAAAGTTTAATCATATGCTTGACCGGATACCAGAGGCGAGATGAGATGACATTATGGTATTGATCTATATTTACTCATTTTGGCTGCTTTTATTGCTCGTAAAGCAAATATTTTCCTTTTTCTTTTTATTTTGAATGCTAAAGTAGATGTTATGGAATTTTACTTATTTGTTTGCAGACTATGGTTAGCTTGATGGGTGCTCAATTATCTAAACCTCTGGTTGCAAACAAAGTCACCCATCCGATACGCTATAAATTTTAAGGTGCAGTTTTCTATGTTTTCCTTATTATGGGGTAGATAAAATAAATTGTAACTTGCTAAGGACTCTGTGCTGATCTTATTTTTCTTATCAATCTTTTCCAAAGTGAATGTTATGCTAATGTGTTCTGTCTTTTCTTTCGTGTTAACTCTTAATGCTCTCATTTTTTTCCTTGACAAGCATTATGTTTGTTAATTCATCTATGGTTCCATGTTTATATAAATTTAATTTAATTTCATATAATTCTATAAACATCTATTAGCCAGTTCGGTGGTCATTGCTGGTATTAAAATGTTAAGATGCTTGTCGCTAATAAGGTTTTTGTAGGTTTTTAATCTTTTACTTACTGTGCACAATGAGCTTCGGTGGTAATTTTTTTATTAAATATTGCCAATTTATGCAGGGGAGAAGTACGAGCTTGCTAAGAAAATCAAGAAGATAAAGCACATAAATCAGTGTTGGTTGGAAGATTTGTATGTTTGTAAAAAACTAAAGTTTGTGATCATGAAGTACATCATATTTAACAGTTTCCGGAACATTTTTTTGTTAAGAACCAGAAAAGTAGAATTCATATACAAGCTCTTTTGCTGCTGTTAAATCTTGTATACTTTTTTATGCAGTTTGAGAGAATAGAAAGTTCTTTCAGAAGCTAATTATAGCAAGAGGTAAGGGTCTTTCTGAGAATGTTATTTGTGTTTCTGGATAATACCTACTATGCAAATGCTTTGGCATCTTGATTCTTATTTATGTTTGCTTGGTTCTTATCCAAGAGCGAACGGAAAAGAAAAGTACAAACTGTACTAAATTAGAGGTTAATATTACTGTTCCAACAGTGGTTATGAGTTAGAGGTGATGGAAGCTGAAGCTAAAGACTCTGAAGAAGAGGCTGAAGAAACTAAAAGGAAGCAATCTGGACAAAGAAGTTCAAATAGAAGCCCTCATAATTTGAAAGCCGGAATGCTCAGTTACAGTGAATTGCCCAATTCAACGGTTGAAGTGTCAACGTCGACTATGCCCAGACATTCACCAAATGCCAAGGAAGTTTCATTGACGCTTGGCAAGTCTCATCAAGGCACAAGCTTTAATAATTTTAATGATCCTGAGCTACATGCTTTTCAGGACTCCGGTCTGAGGAATGCTTCAACCACTAAGTTAGGTGAACCACGCAACAGAAGCCCAAATTCTACAAGTGAAGATAATAACTCGACATCTACATCTCAGCGCCCCTCTTTATACTATAAAAAGTTTACTGCTATAAGTTACTCAAGGAAAACACCAGGGAAATCACCAGGAATTTCTACACCCAATAATTTATCAGGAGAGATATTAGGCAATATTAGTGGCTCTCCTCAAGCTATGAAAATCAAAGATGCATCGGACATTTTCCCCTCTAAAATGCAGCAACCAGAGGAAAGAATCAGTTCTTGTTTTTTTAAATCTCCATGGAAAGGAAGTGATTTATGTCATGGAGACGACTCAGCTAGTATATTACCTCAGAAAAGAGCATTGGGATTTTCTGCCCATAGCTCTAAATCACAAAACATGAGTCATAATGCAAAAGCTACGATGGCTTGAAACAGAAAGCAAGTAAAAGGAACAATCTTCAGGTAAAGCCAAGGCGAAGGTTGTTCCTTCTCGATCCAAAAATGATTTGGTTGGGAAAGATACTAGTGTCTGGAAAAATGCTGAGGATAAAGATAATGAAAAGGAGAATTTCATGCCCCTCCTCCCGCCGAAACAAGCAGCAGTAATGCATCTTTGGAAGTGGGAAAATCAGGGGCTGCAGACAAGAGCAGCATAGTTGGTTGCAAGGAGGTTGCTGGGAAATCAGTTGTCAATGCCAACAAAAAGGCAGTGAAGACTAATGAAAAACCCCAGAAGGTTGACTTTAACACAAAGCCTGTACAAAAGGTTTTTCAACAGATTGAAACTTGAGCCTGTATGGTTTATATTGAGTGGCCACAGACTGCAGAGAAAAGAATTTCAGCGAGTCATTAGACGTTTGAAAGGAAAATTTTGCAGAGATTCTCATCAATGGTCATACCAGGCAACACATTTGATCGCCCCAGGTACAGTTCGTAGGACAGAAAAATTTTTTGCTGCTGCTGCATCAGGAAGGTACCGTATTTCTAACTGTCAAGAACTTATCATAGTTTTACCTTTAGTGCTTCGCAAACTTCAGCTAAAAGTTTCTCCATGTCTAGTTCTCCAAATAAGAAGATTCTATGAGAACTTTTGCTGTTTATATTCATTAAATTTTGGGTGAACATTTTTTACGTCTATGCATCACTATTTCATCCTGAATTTCAAATTGTTATTGAATTTAGCTTTCCTCTGAATGCAGGTGGATTCTTAAGTCTGATTATTTAAGCGCCTGTAATGAGGCGGGAAAATTTTTGGAAGAGGAGCCTTATGAATGGCACAAGAATGGCCTCAGTGAAGATGATGCAATAAACATGGAGGCTCCAAGGAAGCGGCGTCACTTAAGGGAGAGACCAGGCCCTGGTGCATTTTATGGAATGCGCATTATCGTGTATGGAGAATGTGTTTCTCCTCCTTTGGTATGTTTCTCAGTATTCATTTGGCTACAGTGTTTCCAACTTCTGTAATATCTTGTACCATACCACTGCACCAGCAATATTTTCCTCGTAAGATTGTTCCCTGCTGGGTTGTCTTGTTTCCCGCACCTTAAAACATATATTGCTTTGAGTTTTCATTTTTCGATTTTCTGAAAATATCCAACATGTTTTTGGTTAGAAAAAATTGAAAATACTTGTATCCGACATATATCCAGCGCGAGTAACATACCCTAAAACAAATGATTAAGGTTGGTTTTTGTATACAGTCTAAATCACTCTTTGCCTTTTAACAATTTTCAACCAGGATACTTGGAAGCGTCTTATGAGGGCAGGGGATGGTCCCATTTTAGCAATTTCCCCCCCTTACACCAGATTCCTCAAGTCTAGAGTTGATTTTGCAGTTGTTAGCCCTAGCATGCCGCGTGTTTACTTGTGGGTTCAAGAATTCTTAAAACACGAGATACCCTGCGTTGCCGCTGCTTACATAGTAGAGTATGTCTGTAAACCAGGGTACTCCTTAGAGAGACATGTCCTGTACAACACCCATGAATGGGCTGAGAAATCATTTACAACTTGATAACACGAGCAGAAGATATTACCGAGGATCTAACCGATCAAAGCGCAAGTGAGTCTTAGTTTACTTTTAAATCTTTTGGAATGCTAGGCAGAGGTTTCAATTTTTCTACGATAGTTTTGGGCTTGGTGGCCTAGAGCATTCTTTAGAATTAGTCTGAAGTTATATAAGATGCAGAAATAAAACTTCGCTTTTAAAATATTTAGTTGGCCATTTAAAGCTGTATCTTATGCTAATCTTACATCACCTTTTCTAAATATTTATTCATATATATTTTCCAAAAATAATTACTGTTCTTCCACTCAGATTGGTAGAGGAATTTTATTTTTAAAATTGTTTTTTAAATTGGGCCTCAGGGCCTTAATGGACCAAAAAGGTTGGAGAGAGACCTAGACCCGAAGCCTAACTTTTGTGTCACAAGCACCCATTTATCAGCCCCCGGACATGATGGTGAAAAGAGGTAATTAACATTTTATAATCTCAGTTGTTATCAGTTTTAAGTATACCTGTCATTTTGTTTATTTATGTTAGGTGCTATTTTTTAATATTATAATTATATTTAATTTATTTTATATTTATATAAATTTTAATATATATTAAAATTTATATAAATTTTTACGTATTAATAATTTTTTGTTATTATAAATTATTTTTATATAATTTTCCTCATATGTGATGGTATCCTATTTTAAGCATAGGGCAGTCAGGCAGGCAAAGTACAAAACTGTACTGGATTGGATGAAGGGGGTTTGATATTTTTGAAAATTTCTTTCCTCACCAATCCGTGCATAAACCCAGCATTAACAAATTTATTTATAACTTTATCCTTGAATTTTTTTTTTCTATTTTCATCTTCACATTAAAGGCAATAATAAAAACATTCTTTCCTCTCATTTCTTTTTTTTTTCTTCTTATATAACATAATTTAAAATAATGTAAAAGATATTAGGAAAAGTAAAAATGTTTCTTTTGAGTTTCGAATTCTTCATAGTTCTATGTGTTCTTGATACTAATTATTTAATGAAAACTGACCTAAAAATAAAGTGTGCATTTAATAAATTGTCACGTTTTGTTTTGGGGGCCATCAATTTGTCGAGGTTAAGGGGTAATTTTAAGAGTACCAAACACTACTAAAGCCATTTTCTAATTTTTATATTAAACAAACATTTAGCAAATTGGATTCACATTGTCAAGACTCAAAAAGCGAGTCTACCGAAGCCGGTAGGATGTACCTTTAAAATGTCAGAACAGACAGACTTGGATCTCGATAAAAACATTAAATAAAATTTCTACTACTATTAATTTCTTGGTTTGCCAATTGCCAACGCAAAATCCCAACAACTCAAAACCCAAATAATAAAAAAAATCAACAACACATTAATTCTTTGCCCTTTTTTATGACTTTAATATATTATTTTGTAAAGTCTTTAAGAAATAATAATATAATTAATATTTTTTGTTTTTTACGCGAAGCAAAGTGGCAATATGGAAATGGAAAACTGTCAGATTTGTAGAGTAATTTGCAACACTATGATTAAGCCATCTAGCCTGGACAAATACTTGCGTTAGGCATTTACTAGTAAGTATGTGTGTGTGTGTGTGTATATATATATATATATATATATATATATATATATTTATGAAATATATGATTATTCATTCTGAAGACCAAAGAGAAGCACATGATTCGGTCACATGCGGTGACTGACATCATCATATCTGGCCACGACTTACCCCCTTTTCCATTGTTCCCAACATTCAAACATCACGTGTTCTATTTTCCCTAATTATACACCCTTTTAATCCATTTTACCTCCTCCCACTATATGTTTATAATTTATAGACCTCGAATTTCAAGGTTATAATTGTACTTTCAAATGCTAAAATAATTTTATTAAAATAAAAATAATAAAAAACAAAGGCATAAGACTGATGCTCCATAAAGTCTACATATATTGTTATAAAATAAAGCAAATCTGATTATCGTTTTGTGAGAGCACCGAGCAGCAATTGGGAAATGCTAAGGGAAATAGCTGGCTTTCATTCATTCTTCTTAACAGTTTTCAGATCAAGATGTGGAAGGCATGACTTTTTTGGCCCCAACCAGCTACAGAATTCTATTTTTCTCACTTTTTTTTTTTAAATTTTTTTTGGAGATTATTATTATAATTATTATTAATATCATAGTATTTCATTTTTGTGTAAGGTATTTTGTTTTTTTTTTTGGTTTGAATAATGAGACTGGTGGTCCATATTAGAGTCACGCGAAACTAATTATACAAAGAGGTCCAGCTATTGCAAACGTCGTGGTTTTTTAAAAATTCATAGTGTTTTTAGAAGAGTTTGCTTCACAGGATTCAAAGATGTTAGGGATATATATATATATATATATATGTGTGTGTATATTTTAGAGTAAAAGCGAACTGTGATTCCAGCACTGTGCAGTAGCTACTATCTAGCCTGAAAGTGGATTGTCATAATTAAAAAGAATATGCTGGTTTGGTATTGCCATTCTCTTTTTTCTAACAATTGTTTTTGTTTCATGAATAAAAGAAAGTAATTAATTATAATTTACTTTTATATAATAGCCAAATCAACTACGGTTTGTTTTAAAGAAATTAGAGACCAAAACATTAATTCTTTTTTTTTTTTTTAATTTCACCTTCGCTAATGCCTAATTTCGAACTTAATAAATAAATTATATTTGAACTCCCATGCAAAAAATTTCTCAATCAATTTTTCTCACCTGAAAAATATTTATAAAAGGATAAAAAAGGGAACCCAGAAGAAATAAAGCAACTCAAAGTCTTTGAGTATCGGGGAAGGGAAGAACCGATTTTTAAGTGAAAAAAAAAAAAACAGCATTAATCACTTGGAAGGGAAGGAATGAGAGCTTTATTATAAGCTATATATATATATATATCTATATATATAAAGTTTAGTGACCTTTTCTGTGAAGTTGAGCATGATAGTTTAATTAACTAGATCAAAAACTGGAAACTCACATGCACGTATCTTGTTTGATACTTGAAAGAAAAAAAATTCCTATCGGTGGAAAATTGGAAATACATTTTTTTAATTGAGAATCATGTTTTTCTTTCTTCTTATGATGGAATAATCTGCCAATCAAAAAGAAATGATGCGGTTTAGGTGAATAAATTACTTCCTCAGTAAATACCTCCTTGATTTTCTTTCTTATAAGAGATGATGATGATTGTTTGATTCCCATGAAAAAAAAAAAAAAAACCAAGGAAAAAGATTATTTTCATTTTCTGTGGAGAATGATTGCATGAGGTAGCAAAAACCAAGCCAAAAATAATAATAAAAAAAGGGGGTCATGAATGAGAGATGGGATCAGGAATCGGCTGTATCTGTGAAATTACAGGAACCTATGGAAAGCTAAAATCAAACCAAAAAACAACACGGGAAGCTAAAGAAAGACAAATCCTAATAAAGTATATCATAAGGAAAGGCCTTTAAAATATTTTTTTCCTAGTCAAGAAAGAGCTTTCGAATAAAATTTTGGCTGCAAAGTGACAACCAAAAAAAAAAAAGAATCAATAGTAATGCAGCATAATGATGCTACCTTTTTAAGGGGGCACAGCTCGCAGGCAGCCCGCACCGCAGGCCTTTCTGCTGTAACAGAAGTCATGCTCTACGTCTAAACTATTAATTTTAGCATCGAAATATTGGAGGGTAAAAGAAAACGAAAAAACTTGATTTATAGCCGACGAGTCCCTCGTGAAAGTCTCTGGGAAAAAAAAATACGGGTTTTAAAATCTATTAAATATGACTTAATTATTAAAAGTTTATTTTCGAGTTCTTTTGATGGATGGAATCATGGAAAAATATGGGTTTTAAGCCTAATATACATTAGTTAGAGTCAATGGGTTTTATTACGCCCGTGTCATTGACTTCTTTGTCATTTTAGTATTAATTCCTTAAAAAACTATGTAAATATAATATAAATTATTATTGTTAGTAAATATAAAATTCATATTTAATGTAGCTATTATATATGAAGTTAATTAATTAAATAATATTATTTAATTAAAAATAAAATAATATTATTTAATTTAATAATAATATAAAAATAAATATGATATTCATACGTAAATATAAAACTTACAAGAATCATTACCAATCCAAACCCTTTATGTAAAGGTAAATAATAGACTGTTTCCTAAATATTTTCCGGTACTACTTGTTACTGGGTACTAATTTTTGACAGTAGTAAAACTTTCATGATGACGGCTAAAAAGAATTCGCTTGGACCAGCCAATTTTTACCCATGATGTTCAGCTGAAAAATGGTTTATATACAATTACCCACCGGCTTTATTTGCCAACTCCATCATATGCAATTATGTACATCGAGGACTGCAATGAAGACTGCATGCCAAGAACGCTTGACCGCTAGAACGCAATTGATGGCAAAATATATATATATATATACACACACGTATAAAATAATTAAAATATAATATAATATAATTTAAATAATTTTAAAATTTTATATAATATAAATTATTAATTTTTAAAAATTTATATAAATATAAAATATTTTAAATATAATTATAATATAATAAAATATATTAATAAAATATAAATATACTAATTATCAATATTAGAAAAAAAGTTGTATTAGCTTAGATTGACGTCACCTTTTTAAAGCTCCTTGTTTTTCCCTATTGAGTGTTGATTACCCCCCTTTCTTTTGTTGTATTAGGCAGAGAGACCTGAAAATTGCTTACACCTTTTCACCGGTGACTGACTTGACATTGTCCTTTTTTCTTTTTTTTTCCTTCACAGGTTCCGCCAGTTTCAATCCAAGGCACGTTTCAATGACGATTGATGCACTCAAAGCCACGAAGCCCACATCTCAAAGAAAGGAGAAGGTGGTGGGGAGGGTGGCTCCAAAACCAATCACATCCCTTTCCTCGATACTGAGAATTTCATCAAATTGGATAAAGTAAAATATTAGGTAGAACTAGCAAATAAAAAAAAATCTAGAGGAATGTCAGACATGTCAGTCCGTGGATTTAATAATTCATGAAAATTAAATGCCAATAGATAATGACACAGAAGAATGCCAAACCCCAGTGGCCATTTTTTTGGCCAAGACAGTACTATTTGGTGCCAATTTAAGCAATTAAAAAATCTATTGAATTCAAAATTTGAGGGAAAGGAAGGGTTTTAGGCTAATGAAAATGCACCCCAAAGTAAAGTTCAATAATGAAAATTTATGTACATGTAGTAGATAAACGGAAAAGAAGAAAGAGGGTGACAAAATTTTCCGGCGGACTAAAAATTTTTCTTTACAAGCAGGGTGAAATGAAGAAGAGATTCTTCTGCCGGCTAACATCCCACGTAGTCTTTTAGTCTTTGACCTGATGTAGACTTCTGAGCAAAAATCAGCAGCTCAGCGCCTCATACTTAAGTGGAAGTGGACGATTAAACCCAACTTGTGATAGTAAATTCCCAACTGCAGCAATATCCCTACAAAATACACCTTGAAACACATTTGTATTGGAAGCAGTAGTTGTGGCTTTGTTTTCACTAGGATTAACCCTGCTATCGGAACCCAAAACATCTGATGAGTTTGTTGAAGAAGCGGGACAAGTTTCAGGTTCAAATTTAGAGTTAGAATATTGGGTTTGCGGCTCTTGTATTGCTGCCTGTGTTGCAACTGCAGCAATCTTCCTCCGCTTCTCAGCCGCTTCTTCATCCATAATAGTACACATCACGCTGGAGTAACCTTTTTGAAGCAATCTGTAAAGAAGCAAAGCGGACATCTTGGCACTGTCTTTAACCGAGTCGAGATCACGCTCATCAGCGAACTCGCATCTATCAATAAAGTTAGTAGCTTTATCCGGCTTGTGCCTTAAACACAGCAGCAAATGAGCCCTCTCTAGCTCAGACCTTGAGCACCCACGGTTCAAACCAATCAATGCGTAATAATCAACATTTCCAGTCTCCCCAGAAGCTACTCTTTGCTTCAATTGCTGAATTCTAGTCGTTAAAGCACAGAGCTTCCCTGGAATCTCCCTGTACCTCACGTTGTGACGCTTCCAGGCAGGACCTGGAAGCTTCCTGTCTCGCAAGATGGAATTGTAAAGCAGTTTCAAGTGTTCAAGGTCGTGTAAACAGTCAGGTAAACAGCGTATTGCTTCGAAAAGCGAGGCCCTGGTGTCAAGCGCTTGGATGCAAGTTGGATCAAGAGCAAGGGTTTTGTTACAGTCCGAGATTGAATCAGCTATGCGACCTGAGGCCTTATAAGCAGAGGCTCGGTGCATATAACATTCTGCAAGGAAGGCCTGAGGGGCAGGGCGGCGACCCTCTACGATTTTGGAGAAATGGCGTATGGCTTCAGGGTATAGGCCAGCATCTAAGGCGGCAATGGCAGCGGTTCGACGGCGGATGAGGAATTTGATATGCGATAGAAGCTGAGAAATATTCTCGGATTCAGATAGAGGGATGGTATTGCGTGGAGGCATGGAGGGAGGTGTTGTGGCCGCAGTGGAGATGTCTGATGCAGTAATAGTGGTGGGGAGGGAGAAGCTATCATCGGACCAGCAGATGCTTTCACGGCGGAATGCGGCGGAAGCTAGACGTTTACCGGTTTGGAGGAGAACCATGGCGTCCTCCATTAGGCCCAAGTAGCAGCACGCTTGGCCTAGAACCAAGTACCTGTATCACAATCGAGTTTCTAGTGAGTTAGAGTTCAATAAGATTAATAAAACTCACGTTCAAAATTGCTTAGCTGTCCTTTTCTGTCTAATTTAAGTTTAAAAATTCAATAAAATCAAAGCTTGTTTATTTTATTATTTTTTGGGTTCTCTAAATTATTTGTTTATTTTATTTTGTCAAAGCCTGGGTTCACAATCACAGGACAAGACTTTCGTTATTACAAATTGCTGTCCAAACTTTAATTGCCATCGCCATTGGTTCAAGACTTTGTCTGCCCATGCCTAGCATTCGCAACGCAAGTCAGTATGGGTGGCACCGTCGAACCTTTTTAGTTCTGGCGATGGGCCAACTTTTTACCCAAAACATCGAAAATATTTGTTTTTTCAAGTTTTTACAAGGTTTATGTAATTTTAGAGAATTTTTTTTTAAAAAAATTGTATATAATAGTTGGAAATTCCATGAAGGCTGGCTCTGCATTTACTTCAAAACCAATTGAATAGAACATGACCTTTGATAATACAATTAAACAAAAACATAAAAGGTTGGACCCCAACAACATAAAAAAAAAAAAAAGAAATTAAGAAAAAGAAAAGATGAAAAGGATACAAAATCAATGGAATAAAGGTTGGAAATTTACCTCCATTGCCCTTCTTTGTCACGGTTTTTACACAACCCAGCCATTACTTTCTTCTTCAAGTCGGAGACAGAAAAACACTTGAAAGATGGTTCACGATCAAGTGAGTCCGAGGATGAGTTATTGGCAGGGAGAAGATTGACTCGCTCCCTTGAGAGCGGTTGAGACGAGCTGTCCGAGGAAACTGAGCCAGAGTCGTCGCTTGACACTTTGAGACTGGGAATGTAGTCTTGAAGCATGTCAGCAACGTCCCTGAAACGCCTCAGGTACAGCAAAGATCTTGCTTTGAGTTGCAGAGCAATCTCAAAACGAGGCGAGAGAGCCAATGTTGCATCAAGAAGATTAAGAGCTGAAGCGATCTCGCTTTGTTCTTGCTTTGCAATTAGGCACCTTGCTTCCTTAATATACTTATCTACAAGCTGTGCAGAAATCAATGTATATAAGCTTCTCTTTTTCAACAACAAAAGGAACCCCCATTTCAGTAAAATTAAGAATAAGATCAAAGTCAATGAAAAAAAGGAAGAAGAAACTTTGTAGAAACTGGATCAAGGATCAAGGCTTTTTTACCTTTCTATTGCTAACCCACCAGTGTTTCTTCTGATCATTAACACTCAAGCACTGAGAAACGGCCATTGTTGTTTTTCTTTTCCTATATCCTAGAAGAAAAAAAAATCAATCAACCATTAACCTCTCTCTCTATCTCTTTCTCTTTTCTTGCTATCAAAGCATGCACATTTTCTTTTTCTTCACTAATAAATAATGAGAAGAACACTTGCATATATATATATATATATATATATAAACACACACACCGGAAGGGAAAATTAGAAAAAGGTAATAGAGGGAGATATGGAAACCGAGTGGAAGAAAGAGAGAGAAGAAAATGGAGGAAATGTTGATTTTTAAATCTGAATTGATATGAAGAGTAGTAAATAAGGGAAGGTTGTGGAGAGAAGAATAAAGCTCTGTATAAGAAAGGGGAAATATAATAATATTGCCAGCTTTGACCTCAGAGAAAGCTTTGATCCTTCAACTTCATAGCTGGCATCGTACCATTTTAGATTCTCTCTTTCTTCGCTATGCTATGTGGCCTATGAAACTAGGCAAAGCCCCCAAAGGCAAAGCTTCCTAATTAAAAAGATTTATTTAGAAGACGAAAAATAAAAACAAGAAAATAATAAACTGGGAATTGTTTTCATGAATGAAAAACTGGTTTATCCGGTGAGTGCAATGACTATGACCTGGTAAATCCGGTGAACCATCACGGGTCCAGTCCTCGAGTTCAACTACTGGGAGGTGAAGGGGGAAAGAGATAAGGAGCCAGCAAATTGCCCCCAGAAGTATGTTACTAAAGAGTGTACAAGAAACCATGATCTTCGAGTTATTTATTTCTGATCACTTTAAAATGACGTAAAAGTCCTTGGCTTTCTAAATTGTTTTCGAGTTCTTTTTCCAAAGTTGCAACCTATCCATGAATTTGTCATTGGAACATTCTGGTCCATCAGGGTTATTTCTGGGTTTTTGAAGCATGGTGGTCACCACAAATTCCTCATACCATGAAGCTGGCAAGCTGCGGCTACTCCTTGATGGTGAGTTTAATGGCTCAGAAATATCGTCAGCCACACTGTACTTTGGGAACATAAAGGGTTTATATTTAGCTTCCCCCCACCCCTCAATTCTTTGTTTATGCTAAATGGGTTTACATTTAGCTCCCCTCCCCCCGGTGGATATTCATTACGTTTTTTTCCCTTTAAAAGATAAATACCTAAATACATAATATTCAGCCAATATTTAGGGAGAATTATGAATTGAAGGAAACAAGAACCAATTCCATTTCATAAATTATGGCATATAATTCAATAATCAAGCTACTATTACCATTTATCCATCTTCTATTTACCGCATCTTATAATATCCAAACGAGGATTAATATTGACATGGAGAGCAATTCAGAGAATTGGGAGACAATGGTAATTGACTAAAATGGAAAGGGAGGAATTAGTAATATAGTGAATTTATAAAGGAATTGC
This sequence comes from Adansonia grandidieri, assembly GCA_038382065.1. Lineage (NCBI taxonomy): Eukaryota > Viridiplantae > Streptophyta > Magnoliopsida > Malvales > Malvaceae > Adansonia > Adansonia grandidieri. Next base: position 2,670 of record JBBYHK010489328.1, on the reverse strand, counting down.
ACATTTGTAGGGGGGAAAGAAAAGAAAAAAAAAAAGATAATAAAGTGACTCTTCTATGGTAAGCCACAAGAATCATGCTTTTTCCTTAGCTTTTTGTTGTTATACCACCCACATTGATAAATGACTGCACATGAAAGATGGATAGATGTGCCAGATTGGTTTTGTCTTAAAGGCTCTCCTCCATTGCCCCCATCCCCACAATCCCTTCCTTTACAGAAGGAACAGTTCCTTCAATCTCGTCCCCCACCCCCATCCATCTTTCTTGCCATGTCATCTCATTACATGACATGGCATGGCTCAACGTGTCATTGCTCTATTATGTTCCCACATTACTTGGCTTCCAGATCAGCAAGAGACTTTGATATTGGCATTGGCCTATGACATGTCTAATGTACGATAGATTATTATAAGATAAGTGATTTAAAATGCTTCCAATAATGATCTCAATGTATTGAGATGAGAATTCATATCATTATCAACATAAACAAAATCCAGCACAAAACCAATAAATAACTAAATAAATAAACAATGACCACGCGTATAGTTACGGAATTTTGTGACATAATAAATGGAAATATGGCTTATATTAAAAGCAATAATAAATATATTTTATTTCGGCCTTAAGAAATATCGCTAAACATGAAGAATTCTACACGTTAATTAACATAATAAAATTCTTGATTCTTTCTTATGTTTATATAAGGAATATGCTAATCATTATCATTAGATCTTAATTAAAACATTAGGAGATAATTATACGTAACAATTATATCAGTATCTATTATTTTTATTTAAATGATATTGTATGATTAAATTTTTGAAAATATCAATTATTTATTACATATTAAGTATAATAATTCATTTATAAATATTTATTTTAATAATTTACTAATGATTTATTTATTTTTAATAATGAAAGCGATAAATGCTTCCTCGTACAATTCTTTCCCAAAAAAGCAATAATATGTGTTCACTTAATTTTAGCTGCGGTCTGATGCGAATAAGTAGTGTCGTCTTTTACACGGTTATAATATTTAATTAATTAAAACCAATTATGTTACATCTTGATGATTTATTGACCACAAAATTGATGGGTAAATATATTGGTTTACTGGTGAAAGACCAATGAATTACTTAATTCATGGCTTCTGGCCATAAATTTTAACGTAATCAATTTCTCGATAATTTGTTTGATTGCTTGAGCCTAAAATTTCTTTAATAATATTAGAATTTTTTTTAAATATATATTTAAATTTGATTTTAATTCAATTCGTAAACTCGAATAACTGTTTAATTTATATTAAAATATTAAAAATTATATTAATATTTATTTATTTTTATAATTAAATTTAAATAAAAATTTATTATTTTATTAAACGAACAACCATAATTAAAAACACAAACCTAAACTTGATTTGTATCTAGCGGGCTTGCCCTTGAGTAGGTAATTTTCTTTTTACACATACATAATATTTAATTTACATCAAAGAACAATAGAAAATAAATCAAGAAACTATAAATTATTAGTAGTTACATTTAACCGATTGATAGATATTTGTGACCAATAAGGCATATTAACTGTGGTTTTCCCCATGCATACTAATCGAGTTAATTACTTTATATTGTAAGAATATAAATTTGAAAATGAATCAGAACACTCAAAGTACATATAAAAATTATATATTTTAACTATTTCATTTTCATATATGTCATTTACCAATCTAAGACTTGGTTACTTGCGCAGTGTGTGCGAATCATGTTTTGAAAAGGTTTTTTATTAATAATTTAGATCAATTTGACCTGATCAAATTATTATTGAATAATATAAAATATTTTATTTAAATTTAACTATAAATATATAAATTATTTTTTAATATTTTATAGTTAATAATTTAAAATTTTAAGTTAGTTCAGATCTAATTCGATTTGGATTTGAATAAAAAATAAAAAATTTCAAGACATTATTCGATGTGACAATGGAGAGGTTTAATATATCATGTCTACTTATATGTACCTGTGTGTGCATATATATATATATATTGTATTAAAAAATAACAGTAGTAAAAAAAAAATTAAGTTTATGCGTTTAAATTTAATCATACTATTATGCATTTTCATTGTGTTATGGATAAGGAATTTGAAAATTTTTATTCCTCTTCAATGTTCTATTTTCTGTTTTTTCTCCCCTTTGTAACAGGAAAAAGAAAAAGAATTATTTTGCATTTACAATGATAGTGATTTTTTCATGCTATTGTAGTTTCGTATGAAATTAAAAGGATTGATCAAAATTATTGCATCGAATGCATAAGGTCGATCGACAAATTCTATTTTCAATATATATATATATATATATATATATTATCACAAAATAGATTACGGATATATATATGAATAAATTGAAGCTCTTTTACGAATTTAGATTACAAAACAAAGCTCATTTTTGAAAATAAACTGAAGATTGAAAGAATATCGACTTAGATCTGATATAAATTTAACCAGTTAACTTGGAATGGGAATTAATTTCGTGGTTCATATTTCAGAAAATGGATCAGTCTGGCTAGCTACTATCTTATCCTCCGGGAGAGAAAAATAAAGGTCCTTTATAAAAAAAAAAAAAAACAAATGTTTGCCTTCCAATCATGTTGCTTCATGTTCCCATAAGCTGGGGAC
>JBBYHK010489317.1:0-16228 GCA_038382065.1 Adansonia grandidieri | reverse complement strand
ATTAGAAATAATGATGGGGAAACTAATCCTCCATCTCTCCTATCAACCCTCATTTTTGCTTCAATTTTGCTTAACAAGCTCTCTTTTACAATGAAAAAGTGACAACTAAACAAAGAATACTGAGTTATGAGCCAAGGGGATCACTTAAATGCAAAAGAGGATGACTTATCAAAGTGGGATCTATTTAATATTCTATCATGTGAATGTTAGGTGAAAATTATCAGTTGTTGATTATTTGGATTTTTTTTTGTAAATATCAATGTCCGATATTTGTATTTAATATGAATATTATTATAAAAATATGATCTACTAAATATATGAAAAACTTTTATGATTCGTTTGGAAACATAGATTTGAGCTAAAAAATTTGAATTTGGATTTACAAATCTAAATTTGTTGTTTGGATGTCAAATAAAAAAAATAGATTTGTATTTGGACAAATCCGATATCAATTTTGAGTAGCTCAAATCTAAAATTTGAAATTCTATTTGAAAGTGATAATTTATAAAATCACTTCTTTATTGCTACTCTATCCTTTAGAAGTTGAGAATTTTCATTGAAGTCCAAAACCAAATCTTAATTATCCAAACAAAAAATTTTAAATTCATAAATTCGAATATCATAAATTTCAAATCCAAAATTCAAAATTTAAATCAAATCTAAATTTAAGTTTTCAGATACAATCTTAAAAAATTTAAATATATTCATATCAAATAAATCTTTACGTTTGACTCACTTGAGTATGAATAGCTGTCTTGATAGTTGATGGTAGCAACCATGACAAATCCATTATCTGTTCCTTTCTTTATTATTATTTTAATTTATTTTCCCTTCACTAGAAGTCTAGTAGTACACAATTCTAGTAGGACACAGCACATAACCAGCCCAATCTCAGGCTAGGATGCTTGAAACGATGTCTGGTACTTGTTGATAGATTGAACATTAAAGTACTATGGTGAGCTATATGTAGATTGGGTTATTTATTTAGTTTGGTAGTATTTTAACATGCTAAACATGAATTTGATACATCAAACTTAAAAGAATAAATTCTTTTTTTTTTGTATTGAGACGGGATTTAATTGATGGATTTAATCACTTGATTGACTCAACTCTAAATAGTCATGCGAAATGACCAATTGACTTAGAGTCGCTACTAATCTTTTTTGGCTAGATGAGATTGGTCATCTATCAAAATTTATCTTTTGAAGGTTACAAAACCATCGAAAGCAAAGTTTGAAATCCACTTAATATCCAAAAAATCATATAAAAAAAGTTCAAGAGTTTGGTATACGAGGAGTGAGACATGTCCCCTCCACAACGCCAATAATTTAGTATATATTACTATTACGTATTAACTTAATTCTTGATTATAATTGGTTTTACTTTTTTGATATTTAATTATAATTTTCATATATATGAAATTATTTGCTATTAATATTTTTATTTTAATTTTATGTAAATCAGATTTACAAATATTTTGAAAATCAAAATATTTTTCATACCTTTTGGAAAACCTGAAGAAATATGAAAGTTTTATTTTTTGGGAAATTGAAATTTTGACTGACTTATTTAAAGAAGGTATTCCCTTCTTCAAAATAATAGATAAGATGATTTTCACATACTGGAAGCACGCCTATGGACTATTTTAACTTAGATGTATTGCCTCAGAGTTTTGAAAAATATATATATATATATTATAATCCACATATATAGATATATTTAACGTTTGGCATAATATCATGAAAATGACACTAAACAACATACATAAAATTACAAAATGATCTTTTGATTATAAAAAAAAAATCTAAATGGACCTAACATGGACAAACATTATGAAATAGTCCCTAAATCATGGAAAATAACCTAAATAACCTCAACATACATGAAGTTGCATACACGTTCATAAATTATGGAAATGACAAGCACAACTTTAAAATGCATAAAATCACATAAATGGTTATAAATCATGAAAAATGACTAGAATAGCCTTAAAGTGCGTGGAATTACATAAATAATTATAAATCATTGAAAAAAACTAGAATGACCCTTAAAGTTTCTAACATCATGGATGCACCTATAAACATTTTATTTCCTATAGCATGATATCGTGCATGACTTTTAAATCACAAAACAACAAACTAACATGAACATAAATGGTCTTATTAATATGCCTGGTAATGTTGCTAAAATCATGATATTTTCATGGAAAATACATGGACATGCAGATCATGACAATAATGCATGAAAATATCATAAAATGCATGCATTACATACAAAATGAGATATAGGTAACATAAAAGTAAAATCATGGTCAAAACATGAGGACATACCTAATGAAACCATATAAAAACTAATAAAATCAACCTAAAACCTTTCGAAAACAAACTTTTTTCATAGAAAACTGGTTAAGAAACTTTTAACTAAATTCATCAAAGAAAAAACAAAAGATAGCATTTTGAAGTCATAAATCAAGATTTAGCTATAACTTGGGTTTTACACCCTCGTAGAAATCATCACTAAAGCATGGTTTATGATCATCAAGCTCCCATACAATTGAAAAAAAGATGTAAAATGAAAGTAAAACATGAATGAAAACAACCTTACAATCTATCCTCTTTTCTTTCTTTTTCTTTTCTTTTGTCCTTTTTTTTGCTCTGGGGTTTTTCTCAGTTGGAGACTAAAGAAATTCCCCCTAATGAACATCCTAAGGGTTTAAAACCTCCCTAGGCTAATCAGATCTGATACCCATGCAAGTTCATTTACATTTTGACAACTAACCCAAGCTTGCTTGCAAGCAAACCATCTAACCCACTTGGTGATCTAATCAAGGGTTGAAATCTTTCTAAATGGAGCATGGTTTCAGCTGAGTCTGTTGTACAATATCAGTTGCATTCCCTTAAAAAGAAACCCTTACTCAATATGGCTATATCTTAGTTTTATACAATAAAGAGCTTTTAACTCTAACCCAAAATAGCACCCTATTACATTTCAACTAAAGTAAACTTGAAATAGTCAAAAAACAATAAAACTAATGCCATTTAGTTCCCATGTATCATTAGGTCATTAATTCACTTATTGCAACTTTATTCAAACTTTAATGGCTTAAGCTATATGGGTGGTTCTCATATTATTGTTTTAATGTAAAAATCTTAGTAAAATACGCCTTGCATGATTATGAAGTAATCTGAGGCCATGAAGAATGTGCAATGCAAGAAAACTTAGGTCAAAGAGCTTGGTTATGGTGAAAATGCTGTAGTATCGACATTTGGTATTTGTATTGATACAGCTATTTCCCAGAACTAAAAAAATCTAGAAAATTCAACATTGTATCAATATAAGGCACATTATATGGATACATTTTCAAATGTATTGATACAATATGGCCTTATATCGATACAATTGTATTTTTCAGGCCTAAAACAATTAAAACCCGATGACATATTGATAAATTAACGTAATGTATTGAAACATCTTCATGAATTTTATGAAAATAAGATTTTTTTTTTTTTTACATTCCAAGGGTTTCCAATTATTTAAAAATTTAGTTTCTAAGCATTCTAAACCTTTCAATTAAGTGCTAAGAGATCAAAAATTGATCAAGGAAGAGAAATGGGAGCATTTCACCTAAGGTATCTATTCGAGAATGGCTTATTTAAAGTAATTCAAAAAGAATTAGGTGTCTATGGGTAGGTCAGGATCATATGACCATTTTAAATAAGATTTTTGTAAATTCCATAAAGTCTAGCCCAAATTAAAATTTAATAATAGATATAATATTTTATTTAAATTAATTATAAAATTAATAATTTAATGAATAGTAAAATCGATTTTAAAGTCGATTGACCCAAGCTTGAACTCAGCACTATGGCTTGCTTAGCTAGCGCATTGGCATAGGAATTTAACTCCCTGTAATCATGGATGGCTTTGAAGTCTTCAGTCGTATAGGGTAGCTTCGTGCAATCCATGACAATGGGAGTAAAAAAGAGGTTACTACACATAATAGGAAACTTAGCAACAACCGCATCAACTTCAAGTTTTATTTTCTTTTTTCTTTCTAATAGCCTTTACCGAAAGTCCCATGATTCTTATCTTGAGTGTGACTTATGTATTGTTTTAAACTTTCCATCTTATAAACTAATTTTTTAGGTTAAGTTTATTTAACATGGTATTAAAATTTAAATTTTTATCCATTTGGTTGGGTTGCTTATTTTATCTTGCATTTATCGAGAGAAGTGTAAAAAATTCTCCCATTTTCTATCTCTTGAATCTAAATTTGACTTATATACAGACTTTTCACCTTGCATGCTCAGCTTTCAAAATTGGGATTGAGTTTCTTTAACTGCCTTATTAAATCATTATAAAAAAAAATCCAACTCTCATTACCTAGAGTTCAATCATGATGTAAGAGTAACGGCCTAAGCATAGGCTATTTGAATCAGAAACCTGATCAATTGCCCATTATAATACCGTATGACTCATTTTGACCCACTCGGTTTATTAATAGATGATCCATCTATTGATATCTCTATAAAATAAAATTATTTAGTCTCATTATATGCATTAAAGTTGTCTAAGTCTTAGAGATTTTTATTTATATTTTAGTAATTTTTGGTTGATTTTTAACTAGTATTATTTATTTTCTTTATACTTAAAACATATATTAAATAAGTATTTTCTTACTTTAGCAAGGCCAAAATCCGAATGAGTTTTAAAGGTGTAGTAATACAATAAAGAAGCAAAATGGATCTAGCTTGGCAACTTCCAAAATAAACTGCTTATGTTACTGAAGCATAAAGTTTATATTTCCAAGTTTTGCCTATTTATATAAATAGGACTTTTTAGGGTTGTAGACTTTGAGACTTGGGGACTCTATAAAACCTAATTTTTTAAAAATGAGAGAAACCACAGAGGGAATTCAAAAAGTTAGAGAGATTTTATAGACTTTAAAGACCAAAGACTTGACAACTCTATTGTTTTATGTTTTCTTTATTTATCATGAACTAGATTTATTTTTCTAGAGTTGCAATGGAACTCAATATGTAGTATGAATTATTTTATTATTTTTCTTGATTTTAATGATATTTAGAGTTATTTATTCAATCTTATTCTTAATGCTCTTAGTTACTTAATCAGCAATTTGACTTATTTGGCAATCCTTAATGTACTTGGAAAATGGAATTTTGTATTTACATTAGATTAAATAACAAATGTTTCAAATTCGTTTATTATGATGAATTGATATGCATGTTAAATAAGAATATACGAGCATATCATGTATAATCAAATTAAAGTCTAAGTTTAATGAGTTTTTTTTAATTCAATTTTGATTGGAATATAGTAAATTGTTTAAGATAGATATTCATAAAGACCAGTGGAGATACTTATAAATAAATTAGAACTTTGAGTTAATAACTCTTTGTTATTAGTTAAGTTAAGAGAGTAGGGAAGTTGTAGTTTTAAAATTTTATCATTGATTGCTTACTTGATTTTTGTTTTATTTAGTTTTTTGTTTGTAATTTTTTATCAGCTGTTTGAATAATATTAAGTTATTTTAATTTTAGTACTTAATAAATTTAGTATAATTTCTCATGGGATTAACACTCTACTTTATTACTATATTACTTATTGTGATACGTGCAATTACATGATGAAAATTGACAACATTCTATGCATATTGTTTTGAAATTTCTTATGCCAATACAATGTTAATTGTCTTTCACCTAAAAACTAGGGAGTAAACAGGATATCTTTGCTTGAAAATTACTTAGGTTTAATTTGGAAAAACTTGAATTTGAATATTTAACTCAAATAGCTCATGATCCTACTTGAGTTTTTGTTTTAATATATATTTTTCTTATTTTTAATTAGTATTAAAAAATCCATTCGAACTTAAATTTGAGCACATATAATCATATTTGAAATCGAGTATGAGAATCAAACTTATTTTTATTAAGTGAACAAGCCTAATTGAGTTTAATCGATTGAGCTCAAACAATTTTATTTTTTATTTTATCTTAAATTGAACTCAAGCTTTAAAATAAAACATGATTGAGCCTAAGTTGGATCTTAAGTCAAGCTTTAGCTTTTTACAACTTGAGCTCTGCTAGACTCAATTATACTTAGGTAGAAACAACCTAATAACCAAGCCTAAATCTCTAATCTTGTTTGGGCTTGCATCAAAGTGTTTCACAAGGTGATGGGTCACAATTGTTTGAAAAAAATAAGTCCAAGGTTTTATGATGCAAAGAAATATGGATAATTCAATGAGTTTAGGGGTCATGAAAATTTTGCTAAAATGGGTTAGGGTTTTATTGATAATCTTAAGCCCTACTATACAAAGCTTCTAGAAGATATAAGGATGGATTTCTTCCAATATAGGGGCTTTAAAACACTTTAAGGACCATATTGCCTTCTTAATCTCATCAATAGAAAAAGGAATAAATAGCAAGTCTTTATCATCCATCCACCGAATGCTAAGGGCAAACAAGAAAAGAAGGGATAGGGCATTATTCCTATTTTTCCAATCTTGAAGTATAATGTTTTTCAAAGAACTCAACAACATGTTACCTATGTTCTTTTCTATGATCCATTCACTTGTGGCATCTTGAAGGAGTTCAAATTTATTTGCTCTGTGCCTTTTATTAATAGAGCCATGTGTAAAAATATAGTATTTTTATGCCTATCTAGGATTTAAATTGCAAATTAGGACATGTTTATCGTCGTTGTAAATGTAATAATTTTTTTTTTACAATCAATTATGGTAAATATCAATGACAAAAGTATTGAGGTAAGCCCTGCAAGCTATTGCATTGCAGTTAGTATTTTTATGTAAGATATATTAAGTTCTATTAATGTTAAATGAGATATTTTTTTATCCGTAAGATTTTTTGATAATGGTTACTTACATCTTAGGTAGATAAAGCCCATGAAACACATTGGCCTTGCAAAAAAATTGTAAAGAGTTACAATTATGAGATCATTGTGTATCAAACCCGTGTTTCTGAAAAATGTTCCTAGTCATCGTATTGTTAGGATAGGGCATTAACAATCCACAAACACTAGTATATGTTAAGGCTCTATGCATTTGATGCATGCAACTAATCTCATAAGTTAAAATATAGAGATACTTACGAATAGCATATTTGGGCTTATTATGAGAACAAGTTCACTGAACATGACTCATATGAGGTTCCATTTGGTATTTAATTAAAGTGTTTATGCAAATACTCTCATGTGTCAATAGTGTAAGTGATCCTCAGACTTGTTACACCAGGTTACCTTGTATGTGAATCATTATACTTCGAGATCATCAGTCCACAAGGATGGATGCTAAAGGTAGGGTGGTTTTGGGTACTTTATGAAGCATACTGAAGTGGATAAGTGGTTCAAAAAAGATTCGTTACCCCAAGTGATATGAGAAGACATATCTCACTCATTTTGGCTCGTGTTAACTCAAAGTTCTTGGCTAAGGCAATATTGATTATGGAGTTAACACAATAGGCTACTGGACTAATGTGAAAGGAGTTAAGAGTAAACACTGAACCATGCTCTTACCTAGTTCAAGGTATATGATGAAAAGATTGAATTACCTAGAGATACTATATACTAAAAGGCTTGTTAAAACCAATTTGAGTCTCCCTACATTGGGTGGCCAATGGTGCATTGCTAGATGCCAATCTTTTGGTCTATAAATAAAATGTTCTTAACCGAATAATCTATATTTATTATTGATGTGATTGGAGCCTAATGGTTCACATACATAAGGGTGGTTTTATGGAATTAAAATGAGACTTGGCTGAAATTACAAAAAGAGTAAAAGTTACTTAAGAGTTTTTTTAAATAGTTAAAAAATGAGGGACTTTTTAGTGCAAGCCTTGCAAGCCAATCGTTGTGGCTTGTATGGCATTAGTATTTAGTGATTTGATGAAAGCTTACATTGTATTTTGTTAATTTTAAGAAGACATTTCTTTATCCATAAGATTTCTTTTAAATAATTGTTATAAATATCTTATGAAGATAAAGCCCATAAAACACATTGGCTTTGCAAAGGAATTGTAATGAGTTATAATTATGGGATCCTTATGCATCAAAGCTATGGTTTTAAAAGGTTCTTAGTCATCGTATTACTAAGAAAGGGCATTGAAAATACACAAAGACTAGTATATGTTAAGCTTCCTTGCTTTTGATGCATACAATTGATCTCATAAGTTGAAGTATAAAGATACTTAGGGATAACATATGGGTGCTTGTTATGGTAACAAGTTCATTGAACATGACCCACCATGAGAGTTCCATTTGGTATTCCACTCAAATGTCTATGAAAATACTCTCATTTGTTAGTAGTATAAGTGATCTTTAGACTTATGACACCAGGTCATCTCAAATGAAGAGTGTCATACTTTGATTCTATCATAAATAGGTCCATAATAGATAGATACTTATGGTAGGGTGGTTTTAGGTATGACATAAATCATATGATAGATGAATGAGTAATCCAGAGAGGATTCATCACCTTTAGTGATTTAAGGGGATATATCTCATATGTACTTGGCCCATGTTAATCAAAGTCCTTGGCCAAGGCAATACTGGTTATGAAGTTAACTCGTATAGGTTGCCTACTAATATGGAAAGGTTTAAGAGTAGACATTGAACCATGCTCTTGCTATTTTTGGGATATATGATGAAATAATTGAATTACACTAAGATACTGTGCAGTGAAGGGCCTTGTTAAAATCATATTGACATTTTCTACATCTTAAGTGGTCATGATGCATTGCTAGATGCTAATCTTGGTCTATAAATAAAAATATTCTTAATTAGGTAATTTAGATTTATTATTAACATAATGGGGGTCTAATGTGTTACACAGTAAGGGTGGTTAGTAGAAATTAAAATAAGACTGGGCTAATATATCTAATACAAGTAAAAGTTACTTAGGCCCAATTTTGGGCTAATATATCTAATAAAAGTAAACGTTACTTAGGCCCAATTTGAACAAGTTCACATGAGCCAAGAGTAAAATTATAATTTCTTAAAAATTAAAAATTTAAACTCTAGGTATCTTAAACTAGGCTTTCTGTACTTTATGGTTTAAATATACTTAAAAATTTTGACCAAAAAACTTGAGAAAAACATAGGTTGCGTTTTGCTTGAAAACCTTAAAAGGCATCATGCAATTGTTGTGTTCTTGGAGAAAAAAAGTTTTATTTATCTTGTTTTGATTATTGAATCAAGGTCTTTTAAATAGAAGGGAAGGTTTTTGAAACTTAAGTTGCTGGCACGACTCTTGGGAAACTAAGTCTCTCCCTTTTAAAGGTTTTTGAATCACCTGTGTAGATAATCATTAGAGATTGAACATTTGGACAGCTTTGGTTTACAACAATCGAGCTTAGTGCACAAGTTCTTGAAGTCACGGAATCACTCAAAGTCATCTTTTGGCTAACTTATGATAGATCTTGATTTGTTTTTTATGTTGTTGCTGGAAAAACAAAATAGTTTACGTAGCAGAATTTAAAAATTTTTTAAATCGGATAATTTTAAACCATGTTGTTATATACAATAGAATCACCATAATCAATTACCTGAGTTGCAGATTTGAATGTGCCATCCTAGATTCCTATATCTATGTGAAAGCTTTAACCAACTACGCTTCTCCTCTGTTTCTCAATTATTGGATAGTAGAGTATGTCCGCACTTTTTGTATCGATCTACTCTAGATTCATATGGCTTAATTCTTCTTCAAGACCACCTTTGTGCTAATAGGCTAAAATCACAATATGTTATGATTAGCAACCCTAATGTGGTGCAAATAGTTTAACCTGAAACCCTAGGCACTATCTCTTATTTATATCATATAACAGTGTAGCCTTAATTTTAATTTTTAATTAAAATAATTATTTTACTACCTCTATAAAACCCTAATATGTGGCGCCAAACCTTAATCTAGGAGTCCACCATGTTCTCGAACAAACCCAAATATACATATTTTTGGCCTAATTTATTTTATGGAGTTTAACACGTTTAATTTGAATACTAATTAATTTTGATTAAACTATTAATTTTATTTAGTCCTATAATTTTTCATAACTCCAATTCTAATTTAAATAAAATAATGATAATTTTATTTGAATAAAATAATTATGTACTGATTATTAAAATAAAATTAACTATAGTAAAATAATGAATTTAATCACAAATAAAAAATAAATAATAATTTTTAATTTATTTAGAATATTATTCATGTTTAATTTATAAATAAATATTTAAACAAGACTTAATAGATATTAAATTAATTATATAAATAATTAATTTTTCATATCAATTTAATTTAAATTAATTCCTATATTAATCAGAAGATAAATATAATTAATTTAAATTATTAATTCTTGTCTAAATAAATATTTAATCAAATTAAATATATATTCTAAATAACTAACATAAAAAAATTATCTCTTATTTTGTTTATCAAAGCAAAATGGCTACTTCCTTTAAAATGAGTGTATCCGGTGCACCATTTTAAGAATCATCCAACTTCGGGTTTTTTGATCGAAAACCATCCGTTAAGGAATTATATTAAGCTAGTGGAGGGACAAATTGGACATATATGATTAGGCTCCAATAATCTATGTACTAATTATTCTACATCGAATAGTTAATCACATAATTATTAATCTCAGAGTTGTATCACTAAAGACCGTGACTGCATTCCCAATTATATACCATATTACGTAAGCTTTATAAATAGCCTTTTAGTCCAATGACCTTGTAATATAGGTAATATCCTTATATAATATCCGTGATCAATTTAAGGTTAAAAATCTGTTTTACCTACTTGATCACCTTATCTCAAAGTTCCATTATACTCACTACATGGAAATAATTGTTCACTATATGTGAACCATTTATCATTTGATAAACAAATGACCAAGGCCTCGTCCATTTTCAAAATCTCGTATAATACCTTTTAAAAGGATACCCTTAACTCTTTGTAGGAGCTATGAGTCTATATCTATAAGTAAAGCTCTCATCGAGTATAAGTCATATACCCAATGAATCAGCCTAGTCACTTATTCCTTTGAGATTGTTTAGCCTTTGGAACGTTAAAGTATAGAAGTTATACACATGAAGTCAACTACTTACTCAAGATTAAGCTAATTACACAATAAACGTAAAAAATGAATTAATCCAAATAAATAGGCTTATTAATGAATTAATTCCACTTTGGTTTAGTTTGATATATTAATACTTCTAAACAATATATCTATATCTTTACTCAAGAGTCAACCTGCTCCAGATGGCCAAGACAACCCATCTCTCCAAAACTTTCACAAAGAACTCAAGCTGCTGCCGATACAGCTGCTTCAATTGTCGAGGTTTATGTTAAATATATATGATTTCCTCTATTATTGAGAAATTTTAGATACTAAAAACAGGCAAGAAAAGCATGGTTAGCTCATTATTTGTTATTTAGTAATCCTATCCTTCATTAGCTACTTAATGTTTAGGAATCTTTTGGAGCCATTCACACAATTAGATCATTTTCTTAAGAAGGTTATCCGATTTCAATATTCTGAAAAAGTTGACGAGACATTAAAGCTTGGAAGAAATTATGGTCTTAATAGAGACACTGCAAATACTTGAACTTAAAAGAAATTTAACCAAAATTACAGACCTCACTATATAAGTTTGTCAAAAGTAGCAATAATCCTCAAATGTGACAGATCTCTATCCATTGTTATAGAACATAAAACAAAGTCTTTGGTAACATACATTGGTTAAAACCATTTTAAGAGGCTAATTTTGTTCAATCACTTATTTTTTGTGACTTTTCCTTCTCATACTACATGTGCTGGGTAAAACATTTCAACCGATGAGTGTTGGTTTATGATAAATAATATTCTGAGCTTAACTTATTTTCTAGATTACTATAATTTTCATATAGCTGTATCGATGTCTGCCTTTAATTGGATCCTCAGCTTCCTCTTTATCCAGACTCTATACAACTGCCATGAAAGCTGCACGGGCAAGTAGAAAGGTTTTCTAGCTCTTAGATGGTGTCTCAAGCATGCTGAACTTATGAGACAAATGCCCAGTGGGGTTGTTCATATTAAGAATGTGGAAGGAGTAAGAGAGTTCTTTAGCAGTGTTGAAATCAAGTGTAAAATTATATCATGTTATCATTTTTTTCAAGATTTTGATTGGTTCTAATCCATGATTATAATGTGAACGCGTTAGAAATCCGATGGAGATGTAGAATCAGATAATTTTTGGTTCTCTCTTCCTTCTCGACCAAGTCATATGGTGCTTAACCTAATGGTTTCTCTGTTATACATGCATGTCACCAGGTGAATTTAAAACATATTATTATCCTCTATTAAACGAACCCCAGTTGTGCATCAAGCAATAATGTACATTTATAACATAGTGATCTTTCCTTTAGGATTTGCAGTTTGATAAAAATGAATAAAGCAACATTAAAGATGGGGGAAAATGAAAAATAAATCCTTTATAAGTCCTACTTTGACCACTTGCAAATTAGTGGGCATTGCTTAACCCAATGAATGATATTTAGTTAACCCAACCTTCGAATAGTTGAGTATTGAATGAACTTGCTTTTGGGGAGTTCAATTATATATCAAAATCACCATGGTAAGTCATGACTTTTTACAAATTTTAAACTTCATGATTTAAATCTAATGACACTGTTTGAATTACAGGGAATAACATTAAAATTAAAACCTGGTTCAAGGTGGTGGAAAAGTAACATTATCATCCCTTTTCCCTCTTACTCTTTACCATTTTTTACTGTTAGTGTATTTTGATGGTTGATGTTATTTTCTCCTCCCTTTGGGACCTGTAGTACTAACCAACGAAGCTAAGTTTCCTATCTGTTGCAGACTACAATAGCAAACCTAATCAAAATGTTCTACGATGCATTGAAGCGAAAGATTTTGTTAAACGGTGTTCCTTTAGTGGAAGTATCTCATGAATATCTTCACAGCAAGGTAGTCCCTTGTTTTCCCCGTACTTCGTTATTGTCTAAATCTATTTTACTTGGACTCGAGCATGAGTGTCAGATACGGATATGCATGCGACATGGATATATTCAATTTTTGCAAAGTTTCTGCATGTGTTTGGATAATTCATATTCCTATAATTATGTCTGGATATGCATTGGAGAATAGTACTTTAAAAAAAAAAAGAAAACAATCTGAGCAACATAAGTCTAAATTGTTTTCATAAATACTCTAGTCAAAAGTGCAAAACAGCAAATAGGCTACCATAATTTCATTTCAAAATCAGCATTCGGCAATAACAGGAAAATAAGTCACTTACAAAAGCTTATCATCACCTTAAAACATTATTGGAACAAACTTACTAACTTTTATCCATAAGAGCTTCCCTTTGCAATTTCCATCGTAAGCAACTCCCGGACTAACCTGAGGCACTTTGCTAATAAGGATATTCAGACCCCCTCAATGATATGACAGCAGTGTATTGTTTTATCTAACCTTATTCATAACTTGTCACCAACCCTGCAACTTTTATGGGCTTGAACAAGAATTGATTTACTGAAAGAATGACGTAGTTTAACCTTTCTATCAACCTTTCAAGAAGAAAAGGAAATTGTGCAAATAATTATGTGAAGTGTATCATTTCATGCTTTTGGGCTCATGTTTTTGGGTTCATGTTTTATATACTCTAATCCTCTGATTCTTGATATAAATTCTCTTGCATATTTTTCCTCCATTTTGGTCCTCAACCTTATTCTATATTACTCAAACTCTTCATTTTTTCTTAAAGTATCCATGAACTACACCCAGGTCCAGCACCAATTTGGCTATAGGGGTGCAATCCTCCAGATATATGAAAAAATATAAAAAAAAAAAGTTAAACATACCTGTGTTGGACACATAACCAAGCCCGACACAACCGATTCCAAGTAATATAGCCTTTCTCTCCTTGTCTTTCTAGAATATAGATAAGTATAGTCAGCAAGGAACCTCTTCTTTTTAATTATTCTATAAAGGTAAACATTGCCTATGGGTTCAATGGAAAAGCTAGCAATGCTAAAATATTATCAATGGCTATGAGTTCTGATCATCATCTTCTTCTTTTACCAATATCAATAAGCCACATTTAACAGATACCAGCTTTTGCGTGCATGCTAATAAAGTAAAATGGTACAGAAAATTGCTAATGCCCATGAATTCATTGAAAAAAATTTCTTGCAAAGTATCGAATAGTTGTTAGAGAACAAGGGTTGAGGCTCTTTGGAAGCCAAAAACAGAGAATAGCAATTACAAAAGCACTATTAATAAATCCAGCGGTTTTGCTGTTGGATAAAGCCACAAGTGCTCCGGATGCTGAGTTACTCAGACTCGGGTATTAATGTTAGACATGTATTTGGTGTGCCCTAAAAGAGTCATATCCACATGCTCACCTCCAGAGGTATAGCACATGGGTGTAGGACATGGATTCATATGATGTAAGGCCAAAGTAGGTTTTCATACAATCTGATTCTTAACTCTTCCTTTTCAAGAACAGAGGAAATATTAGAAGAAAATAAGTTAACCCAATCTTTCTTAGCCTATGTTACTCAAACCTTGGTGATGCAAAACCCCTAGGCTAAAGAACCCGAAACCCCTTAAACACACACTTTGACAAGAACATGAACAAGAAGAAATTCCCAACCCTAATGAACCCCCAATCAATTATATTAATGGAAGTGCATATGATAAGGTTGATTTAAAAACAAAAATAGAATTCGCCATAAGTAATTACCTTCATAAGAATTATATTCTTGATGCAATAGAAGAAGACAAGCAACCTTCCCTAAGATGAGTAGAAACTCAATACTTTTCCAATAACCAAATCTGCCATTCAATGTTCATTATGAGGTATTTATACCCCTTGAAAACAAAAAAAAAAAAACCTTAGAGAAATAAAAGGTCTTTAAACATGGGCCACCCACCAAAATAACTAAAGCCCAAACCTAACATCTCTAAAATATAGCCCATTAAGCGTAAAGGTTTAAATTAAATAAGCTGAAAGCTAATAAAAGCCCATCTCACCAAAACAAGCCCATACTGAATTAAAAAGAAACCCACGTGCAAAATATAAGCAGTGGGCTGCCCAAAGCTATTCTTCTAACTTAAAATAATTAATTAAACAAGAATTAGAGTCTTCTTGCAAATTCAGCCCCATTTGATTACATATGATGGCATTGGTCCTCATTGTCTCTTGAGATTCAATGCCATCTATAATTCTGCCCATGTAGGATTGAAGTTCTTCTTTGAACTTCTTAACTCTTGATCTTGTTATCGGTTTATTCGGCATTGCTAGCTCATCTTTGGTTCCATTCCTCTTGCAATGTACCATCGTTGTGCTCACATCATCCTCTTCCTCTTCCAAAGGATTCGTCCTCAAATCTGAATCAAAGTCAAAAAGAGATAAGTCAAAAACATTAAAAGTAACACTAATATTATACTCACATGGTAAGTCAATCTTGTATGCATTGTCATTGATGCGTGCTAACACTTGGAATGGTCCATCACCCTTTGCATCAAGTTTTGACTTTTTTTGTTGTGGAAACCTTTCTTTTCACATATGCACCCAAACCCAATCACCTGGTTCAAAGATAACTTGCTTCCTACCTTTATTTGCTTTTTATGCATACATGCGATTCATTTTCTCAATTTGTTCTCGTGTTTCTCATGTATTGTTTTAACCAAGTCAACCTTCTTCTTGCGATCTAAACTAGCAATCTCATTCAAAGGTAAAGGCATCAAGTCTAACGCAGTTAATGGATTAAAACTATACATAATTTCAAATGGAGAATAACCTAAAAAAGAATGTATAGAATGATTATATGCAAACTCAATGAATGGCAAACAATCTTCCCAAGTTTTCAAGTTTTTTCCAACAATTGCATGCAACATGGATCCTAAAGCCCTATTAACTACCTCAGTTTGCCTATTAGTTTGCGGGTGACATGTAGTAGAGAATAAAAGTTTAGTACCCAACTTTCCCCACAAAACTTTCCAAAAGTGATTTAGGAACTTAACATCCCTATCTGAAACAGTGGTTCTTGGCAAACCATGAAGCTGAACCACTTCCCCAAAGAAACGATCAGCAATGTTTGTTGCATCATCTGTTTTATGGCAAGCAATGAAATGAGCCATTTTACTAAATCTGTCCACAACAACAAATATGCTATCCCTACCTT
>JBBYHK010489297.1:0-16237 GCA_038382065.1 Adansonia grandidieri | reverse complement strand
TTTTTCTTATGAAATCAAGGCATCCATATCATTTATCCCAATGAGGAGAATGTGTTTATGGTGCCCAATCAGGAAAAAAAAGTAGATTATTATGTGAATCCATGTTTGTCCAAATTGACGGACGAGTATTAATTCTAAAAATAGCAAAAAGAGAAGTTTTTCTTATGAAACCAAAGCATCTATATCATTTATCCCAATTAGAAGAATGTGTTTATGGTGCCCAATCATGAGTAGAAAGGAGATTATTATGTGAATCCTTATTTGTCCAAATTGATGAATGAACATTAATTTTGAAAATGGTAGAAAGAGAAGTTTTTCTTATGAAACCAAAGTATCCAGTTCATTTGTCCCAATGAGGAGAATGAGTTTATGCTTCCTAACCATGAGAAAAAAGAGATTATTACATGAATCTGTGTTTATCCCAATTGACAAACAAACTTTGATTCTAATAAATGGTCGGAAGTGAAGTTTTTCTTATAAAACTAAAGTATCATTTCATTTATCCCAAACAGGGGAATGTGTTTATGGTGCCCAATCATGAAAAGAAGGAGATTATTACATGAATCCATGTTTATCCCAATTGACAGACAAATTTTGATTCTAAAAAATCATGGGAAGTGAAGTTTTCCTTATGAAACCAAAGCCTCAATTCACTTATCCCAATAAGGATAATGAATTTGTGGTGCCTAATCATTAAAATAAATGAGATTATTATTGTCGCAACTTACCCCACGATGGATCCTCATGAATCTATGGGTGCATATGACTTAAAATATTTTTCTGAATTGGAAATGTCTTCCTGACTGAGACTTTTCCTTTGCGATGTGATAATAATGAGAAAGTATGAATTCTTGACTTGTGATATAGTGAAGGGGACCATAAGATGAATCACTCATCTTATTAGTCTTAAATGACC
This sequence comes from Adansonia grandidieri, assembly GCA_038382065.1. Classification (NCBI taxonomy): domain Eukaryota; kingdom Viridiplantae; phylum Streptophyta; class Magnoliopsida; order Malvales; family Malvaceae; genus Adansonia; species Adansonia grandidieri. The sequence goes on along the minus strand of JBBYHK010489297.1, from coordinate 15,321 downwards.
ATCGCAAAATGGCCAACGCTTAGAGTCACCACCAATCATTTTGGGCTAAGCATGATCGGATGCCTATTGAAACCTATGTCTTGAGTTACAAAACTCGAAACATAGATCCCACAGTTGACATAGTACAAGGATTTGCCATTTGGGTTTAGGAGTTGGTTACGCACGATGAGGCATGAACCTCTTCGCGACGCCTGAAATCAGTACCTTACTAGTTATGGATTATCTCAGGTTCAATTCTTTCGATCTTAAGTTTTTACTATTTTGATATAACCCTTTTTTAATGCATGAATTTTATAGAAATACAAATCTAGGTTTTGGCGAAAGGATTTAATCTCATATATGCCCTGGAGGGATAGGGAACATAGAGATTTTCAATAAAAATGACCTCTAGATTTTTCTTTGAAAAATGGAATATACCATATTGGGCACTAGAAAGATACCCACATGGAACATCATCTTTAATTTTACTTGAATTGATTTGAAAAATATGAATGCAAACAATCATCACAAACAAATCACATTAGTAAGGCAACGAACAAAGTATCTTAACATGGACAATTTAATATAATGAAAAGAGAAGGGATAGACTACCGAAATTTATCTCATAATTAGCATCGATTATTTGGGAATAACCGAATGGCAACTTCCAAAATGCATCTGGGTTCCTTGATTGAATGAGGTTTACTTGACATATTCATGAATGCCCAAGAAAGAGAAAAATTTAATTGTAGTTGAAAGATAGGTTGGAATATTCCCTTAGAAAGATGGGGTTGAAGAATCCCCATGGATGACAAATAATTTTGACAAAGGAAGATTTCTAAATCTTGATAATTTTGAAAAGCAGGGTTGGTGTATCTCCTTAGAAGATCAGGGTTGGAGTATCCCTAAAAGTGACATATCAAACACTTTTAAAGAAGTCGAGTTCAAAAAACTTAAGTTGACAAAACTTCGTGATTTAGAAAATAAATGAGCATTTTGACGATTTTTGGCAAAAAAGTCATTGACGAGGATGGTAAAGATGTAAAAATATATTCGTGCCTTGATACGAGCTTGTGGGAGGTTGAAGCACATTTTCAAGTCTGATCAAGGTGATACGAAGACATTTGAATGTATCGAGATGAAATTTGAGAAAATAACTTAATTTTGACCATGAACAAGAACAGGGGACAACATCCGCGATCCCACTTTCTGAATTTATTTTGGATTGGTTTGAAGGCTTTAGAGGACGGACAAGATACCTTCAGAAAGGTAACTTGACGAAGGTCAATCTAAAAATATTCCTAATGTCCTAAAAACCACTTTTAGAGGAAATAAATTTTTAAATTTGGGTCAATTATGCTACTAATAGAGCATGCGAGGAAAAGGGTATACCAAAATTTGAAAAATCATCTTGAACTCATTTGCTATCAAAAAATTGCAAATAATACCTTTCCAGAAAGGGAATTTCATGAGCTTTTTAGGAAAAATGTTGGAAAGATTCGAAAAAATCGTTTAGCAAGCCTAAAGGGCCCAACCAAAATGCACTTTGTTAACTCTAGGGATTCTAGACAATCTACTTTTGGAAAATCATAACTCTTTCATCCAGATTGATCTAAGGGTGAACACAACCTCATTTTAAAGATATTTTGACACACTTTCAGAGAAAAATATTATAAAATTCATAAAAAATTATTTGGGATTTTAAAATGATTTTTCAATTTATAACAATGATGCTGCCAGCAAAGGACAAAGCAAAGCAGAGGATTTTTCTTATTTTCTCTATTTTTATGGGTCCAAACTCGAGTCATCGATATTCAAACATCCATGACTGAAGGGAAAGACTGGAATGAGCGTCACGAACTCATTTACATAGCCCTAGAGTAATTTGACATAATGAAGCAGCCCGTTGATCATACCACTTAAGGTTTTAACTTAAAAACAAGGCACTAACATTTAGGGAACCAGTGTAAGGCCATTTTAATTGGAAAATTAGAAGTTTTGAGCTCATTTGATCAAGATTACAGATCTGGAAAACTTTATCTTCCTTAAGATTTCTTTAGTTAACTTTAAGGAAAATGCTAAGTTCATGCTAGTCCTTATTGGTTGAGGTTAGCATGCTTGGCTTGGAGAGGTTTTGAAAATCAATTTTTTTACAGCCAACAAACATGCACTTTGATAAGGAGAAGACAACAAACATACAAGGGGATGGCAGATAACATGAATAGGGATGCTAAATTATAAGAAAAATGGTGGAAAGAAAAGCTTTTCCTGCAAATCCAAAGCACCGATATGATGTATCCCAATGTAGAGAACATGATTGCAATGCCAATAACAAATGGCATTTAGATTATTTCGAGTATCTAGGTTTGTCTAATTTCATGAATGAACTTTGATTATAAGAAAAATGGCAAAAAGAAAAGCTTTTCTTATAAATCTAAAGCATCAATATCGTGTATCCCAATGATAAGAATATGATTGTAGTGCCCATAACAAAAAGAATGAGGATTATTATGAGTATCCAAGTTTGTCTCATTTCACGGATGAACATTAATTATAGGGAAAATGATCGAAAGAAAAACTTTTCTTGAAAATCCAAAACATTAATATCTTGTATCTTGATATGGAGAACATGATTGTAGAGATAATAACAAAAAGAATTTTCATTATTATGAGTGTCCAAGTTTGTCTCATTTCACGGATGAACTTTGATTATAAGGAAAATGGTGGAAAGAAAAGCTTTTATTACAATATCGTATATACCAACGATGAGAACATGATTGTAGTGCCTATAACAAAAGGAATGGAGACTATTTTGAGTATCCAAGTTTGTCTTATTTGACGGATTAATGTTAATTATAGGGAAAATAGTGGAAGGAAAAACTTTCCTTGCAAATCCAAAGCATCAAAATCTTGCATCCTGATGTTGATAACATGATTGTAGTGCCAATAACAAAAGGAATGAAGATTATTACGAGTATCCAAGTTTGTCTCATTTCACAAATAAACATTAATTATAAGGAAAATGGTGGAAAGAAAAGCTTTTCTTGCAAATCCGAAGTACCGATATGATATATCCTAATGTGGAGAACATGATTGTAGTGCCAATAACAAATGGAATTTAGATTATGATGAGTATCTAGGTTTGTCTTATTTCATGGATGAACTTTGATTATAAGGAAAATGGTAGAAAGAAAAGCTATTCTTACAAATCCAAAGCATCAATATCATGTATCCCAATGACAAGTGCATGATTGTAGTGCCCATAACAAAAATAATGGAGATTATTATGAGCATCTAAGTTTGTCTCATTTTAAGGAGGAACAATAATTATAGGGAAAATGATCGAAAGAAAAACATTTCTTGAAAATCCAAGGCATCAATATCTTGTATCTTGATGTGGAGAACATGATTGTAATGATAATAACAAAAAGAATTTTCATTATTATGAGTATCTAAGTTTGTCTCATTTCATAGGTTAACTTCGATTATAAGGAAAATGGTGGAAAGAAAAGCTTTTCTTGCAAATCCAAAGCACCAATATCATGTATCACAATGAGAAGAACTTGATTGTTGTGCCCATAATAAAAAAGAATGGAGATTATTTTGAGTATCCAAGTTTGTCTCATTTCAAGGATGAACATTAATTATAAGGAAAATGGTGGAAAGAAAAGCTTTTCTTACAAATCCAAAGCATCAATATCGTGCATGCCAATGATGAGAACATCATTGTAGTACCCCCAACAAAAAAGTGGAGATTATTACGAGAATCCAAGTTTGTCTTATTTCACAGATGGAAGGAAAATGGTGGAAAGAAAAGCTTTTCTTGCAAATCAAAAGCATCAAAATTGTGTATCACAATGAGAAAAACTTGATTGATGTGCCCATAACAAAAAGAATGGAGATTATTTCGAGTATCCATGTTTGTCTCATTTCATGAATGAACATTAATTACAAGGAGAATGGTGGAAAGGAAAGCTTTTCTTGCACATTCAAAGCATCAATATCGTATATCCTAATGAGGAGAACATGATTGTAGCGCCCATAAAAAAAGAGTAGAGATTATTACGAGTAACTAATATTCACTCATTTCATGGATGAACATTGATTATAAGGAAGATAATGGAAAAAAAAGCTTTTCTTGCAAATCCAAAACATCAATACTGTGTGTCCTAATAAAGTGAACATGATTGTAGTGACAATAACAAAATGAATCGAGATTACTATGAGTATCCAAGTTTAACTCATTTCACGGATGAACTTTGATTATAAGGAAAACTGTGGAAAAAAAAGCTTCTCTTGCAAATCCAAAGCATCAATATCGTGTACCCTAATGAGGAGAATATGATTGTAGTGCCCATAACAAAAGAATTGAGATTATTACGAGTTTCCATGTTTGTCTCATTTCACGGATGAACATTAATGATAGGAAAATGATGGAAAAAAAAGCTTTTCTTGCAAATCCAAAGCATCCATATCATGTCTCCCAATGTAAAGAACATGATTGTAGTGCCAATAAAAAATAATTATGAGTATCTGGGTTTGTCTCATTCCATGTATGAACTTTAATTATAAGGAAAATGGTGGAAAGAAAAGCTTTTCTTGCAAATCCAAAGCATCAATATTGTGTATCCCAATGTGGAGAAAATGATTGTAGTGACAATAACAAAAGGAATTTAGATTGTTATGAATATCCAAGTTTGTCTCATTTCACGGTTGAACATTAGTTATAAGGAAAATGGTGGACAGAAAAGCTTTTCTTGCAAATCCAAAGCATCAATACCATGTATCCCAATGAGGAGAACTTAATTGCATGCCAATAACAAAAGGAATGGAGATTATTACGAGTATCCGAGCATGCCTCATTTCATGGATGAGCTTTAGTAATAAGGAAAATGGTGGAGAGAAAAGCTTTTCTTGCAAATCTAAAGCATCAATACCGTGTATCCCAATGTGGAGAACATGATTGTAGTGCCTATAACAAAAAGAATAGAGATTATTACAAGTTTCCATGCTTGTCTCATTTAATAGATAAACATTAATTATAAGGAAAATGGTGGAAAGAAAAGCTTTTCTTGCAAATCTGAAGCATCCATATCATGTATCCCAGTGTGGAGAACATGATTATAGTGGCAATAACAAAAAGAATTTAGATTATTATGAGTATCTGGGTTTGTCTCAATTCATGCATGAACTTTAATTATAAGGAAAATGGAGGAAAGAAAAGCTTTTCCTGCAAATCCAAAGCATCAATATTATGTATTCCAATGTGGAGAACATGATTGTGGTGACAATAACAAAAAAAAATTTAGATTGTTAGGAGTATCCAAGTTTGTCTCATTTCACGGATGAACAATAGCTATAAGGAAAATGGTGGGAAGAAAAGCTTTTCTTGCAAATCCAAAGCATCAATATTGTGTATCCCAATGAGGAAAACTTGAATGCGTGCTAATAACAAAATGAAGAGAGATTATTATGAGTATCCGAGCATGTCTCATTTCATGGATAAGCTTTAATAAAAAGGAGAATGGTGGAGAGAAAAGCTTTTCTTGCAAATCCAGAACATCAATACCATGTATCCCAATATGGAGAACATGATTATAATGCCAATAACAAAAAGAGTGGATATTATTATGAGTATCCAAGTTTATCTCATTTCACGGATGAACTTTGATTATAAGGAAAATGGTGGAAAAAAAACATTTCTTACAAATCCAAAGCATCAATATCATGTATCAAAATGACAAGAACATGATTGTAGTGCCCATAACAAAATGAATGGAGATTATTATGAGTATCCAAGTTTGTCTTATTTGATGGATGAACGTTAATTATAAGGAAATTGGTGGAAGGAAAAACTTTCCTTGCAAATCCAATGCCCCAATATCTTGCATCCTGATGTCGATAACATGATTGTAGTGCCAATAACAAAAGGAATAGAGATTATTACGAGTATCCAAGTTTGTCTTGTTTCATGGATGAACATTAATTATATGGAAAATGGTGGAAAGAAGAGCTTATCTTGCAAATCCAATGCACCGATATCATGTATCCCAATATGGAGAACATGATTACAGTGCCAATAACAAACGGAATTTAGATTATTACGAGTATCCAGGTTTGTCTCATTTTCACAGATGAACTTTGATTATAAGGAAAATGGTGGAAAGAATAGCTTTTCTTATAAATCCAAAGCATCAATATCATGTATCCCAATGAAGAGAACATGATTATAGTACCCATAACGAAAAGAATGGGGATTATTACGAGTATCTAAGTTTGTCTCATTTCACAGATGAACATTAATTATAGGGAAAATGATCAAAAGAAAAACTTTTCTTGAAAATCCAAAGCATCAATATCTTGTATCTTGATATGGAGAACATGATTGTAGTGATAATAACAAAAAGAATTTTCATTATTACGAGTATCCAAGTTTGTCTCATTACACTGATGAACTTCGATTATAAGAAAAATGGCAGAAAGAAAAGCTTTTCTAGGAAATCGAAAGCATTAATATCGCGTATCCTAATCAGGATAACATCACTGTTATGCCCATAACAAAAAAAATGGAGATTGTCACGAGTATCCAAGTTTGTCTCATTTCATGGATAAACTTTGATTACACAAAAAATGGTGGAAAGAGAGGCTTTTCTTGCAAATCCAAAGCATCAATATCATGCATCACAATGAGGAGAACATGATTGTTGTGCCCATAACAAAAGGAATGGAGATTATTTTGAGCATCCAAGTTTGTCTCATTTCAAGAATGAACATAAATTATAGGGAAAATGGTGGAAAGAAAAGCTTTTCTTACAAATCCAAAGCATCAATATCGTGTATCCCAATGACAAGAACATCATTGTCGTGCCCATAACAAAAAGTGGAGATTATTATGAGAATCCAAGTTTGCCTTATTTCACAGATGAAAGGAAAATGGTGGAAGGAAAAGCTTTTCTTATAAATCAAAAGCATCAGCATCGTGTACCATAATGTGGAGAACTTGATTGATGTGCCCATAACAAAAGGAATGGAGATTATTTCAAGTATCTAAGTTTGTCTCATTTCATGAATAAACAATAACTATAAGGAGAATGGTGGAAAGAAAAGCTTTTCTTGCAAATCCAAAGCATCAATATCGTGTATCCTAATGAGGATAACATGATTGTAGTACCCGTAACAAAAACAATGGAGATTATTATGACTACCCAAGATTCTCTTGTTTCATAGATGAACATTAATTATAAGGAAGATGGTGGAAAGAAAAGCTTTTCTTGCAAATTCAAAACATCAATACTGCGTATCCCAATGAAGAGAACATGATTGCAGCGCCAGTAACAAAAAAAAATAGAGATTATTACGAGTATCCAAGTTTGTCTCATTTCACGGATAAACTTTGATTATAAGGAAAATGGCAGAATGAAAAGCTTCTCTCGCAAATGCAAAGCATCAATATCGTGTATCCCAATGAGGAGAACATGATTGTAGTGCCCATAACAAAAAGAATGGAGATTATTACAGGTTTCCATGTTTGTCTCATTTCATGGATGAACATTAATTATAAGGAAAATGGTGGAAAGAAAAACTTTTCTTGCAAATCTGAAGCATCCATATCATGTATCCCAATGTGGAGAGCATGATTGTAGTGCCAATAATAAGAAGAATTTAGATTATTACGTGTATCTGCGTTTGTCTCATTACATGGGTGAACTTTAATTGTAAGGAAAATGGTGGAAAGAAAAGCTTTTCCTGCAAATCCAAAGCATCAATATTGCGTATCCCAATGTGGTGAACATGACTGTAGTGATAATAGCAAAAATAATTTAGATTGTTACGAGTATCCAAGTTTGTCTCTTTTTACAGATGAACATTAGTTATAAGGAAAATGGTGGAAAGAAAAGCTTTTCTTGCAAATCCAAAGCATCAATACCATGTATCCTAATGAGGAGAGCTTGATTGTGTGCCAATAACAAAAAGAATGGAGATTATTTCAAGCGTGTCTCATTTCATGGATGAGCATTAATAATAAGGAAAATGGTGGAGAGCAAGCTTTTCCTGCAAATCCAGAGCATTAATACCATGAATCCCACATGATTGTAGTGCCAATAACAAAAAGAGGGGATATTATTATGAGTATCCAAGTTTGTCTCATTTCACGAATGAACTTTGATTATAAAGAAAATGGTGGAAAAAAAAGCTTTTTTTATAAATCCAAAGCATCAATATCGTGTATACCAATGATGAGAACATGATTGTAGTTTACATAACAAAAAAGAATGGAGATTATTATGAGTATCCAAGTTTGACTTATTTCATGGATGAACGTTAATTATTAGGAAAATGGTGGAAGAAAAAACTTTTCTTGCAAATCCAAAGCATCAATAGCTTGCATCCTGATGTTGATAAAATGATTGTAGTGCCAATAACAAAAGGAATGGAGATTATTAAAAGTATCCAAGTTTGTCTCATTTTATGGATAAACTTTGATTATAAGGAAAATGGTGGAACAAGAAGCTTGTCTTGCAAATCCAAAGCATCAATATCGTGTATCCCAATGAGGAGAACATGATTGTAGTGCCCATAACAAAAAGAATGGAGATTATTACAGGTTTCCATGTTTGTCTCATTTCACGGATAAACATTAATTATAAGGAAAATGGTGGAAAGAAAAGCTTTTCTTACAAATCTGAAGCATCCATATCATGTATCCCAATGTGGAGAGCATGATTGTAGTGCCAATAACAAGAAAAATTTAGATTATTATGTGTATCTGCATTCGTCTTATTACATGGGTGAACTTTAATTGCAAGGAAAATGGTGAAAAGAAAAGCTTTTCCTGTAAATCCAAAGCATGAATATTGTGTATCCCAATGTGGAGAACATGATTGTAGTGACAATAACGAAAAGAATTTAGATTGTTATGATTATCTAAGTTTGTCTCATTTCACAGATGAACATTAGTTATAAGGAAAATGGTGGAAAGAAAAGCTTTTCTTGCAAATCCAAAGCATCAATACCGTGTATCCTAATGTGGAGAGCTTGATTGTGTGCCAATAACAAAAAGAATGGAGATTATTTTGAGCGTGTTTCATTTCATGGATAAGCTTTAATAATAAGGAAAATGGTGGAAAGAAAAGCTTTTCTTGCAAATCCAGAGCATTAATACTGTGTATCCCAATGTGGAAAACATGATTGTAATGCAAATAACAAAAAGAGGGGATATTATTATGAGCATCCAAGTTTGTCTCATTTCACGAATTAACTTTGATTATAAGGAAAATGGTGGAAAAGAAAGCTTTTCTTATAAATCCAAAGCATCAATATCCTGTATACCAATGACAAGAACATGATTGTAGTCCACATAACAAAAGAATGGAGATTATTATGAGTATTCAAGTTTGACTTATTTCACGGATGAACATTAATTATCGAGAAAATGGTAGAAGGAAAAACTTTTCTTGCAAATCCAAAGAATTAATATCTTGCATCCTGATGTTGATAACATGATTGTAGTGCCAATAACAAAAGGAATGGAGATTATTACAAGTATCCAAGTTTGTCTCATTTCACAGATGAACATTAATTATAAGGAAAATGGTGAAAAGAAAAGCTTTTCTTGCAAATCCAAAATGCCAATATCATGTATCCCAATGTGAAGAACATGACTGCAGTGCCAATAACAAATGGAATTTAGATTATTACGAGCATCCAGGTTTGTCTCATTTCACGGATGAACTTTGGTTAAAAGGAAAATGGTGGAAAGAAAAGCTTTTCTTATAAATCCAAAGCATCAATATCATGTATCCCAATGAGGAGAACACGATTGTAGCGGCCATAACAAAAAGAATGGAGATTATTATGACTATCAAAGTTTGTCTTATTTCATAGATAAACTTTGATTATACGAAAAATGGTGGAAAAAAATGCTTTTATTGGAAATCCAAAGCATCAATATCGTGTATCACATTGAAGAGAGCTTGATTGTTGTGCTTATAACAAAAAGAATGGAGATTATTATGAGTATCCAAGTTTGTCTCATTTCACGGATAAACTTTGATTTTACAAACAATGGTGGAAAGAAAAGCTTTACTTGCAAATCCATAGCATCAATATCATGTATCACAATGAGGAGAACTTGATTATTGTGCCCATAACAAAAAGAATGAAGATTATTTTAAGTATCCAAATTTGTCTTTTTCTAAGGATGAACATTAATTATAACGAAAATGGTGGAAAAAAAAGCTTTTCTTATAAATCCAAAGCATCAATATCATGTATCCTAATATGGAGAACATGATTGCAGTGCCAATAACAAACGAAATTTAGATTATTATGAGTATCCTAGTTTCTTTCATTTCACAGATGAACTTTGGTTATAAGAAAAATGGTGGAAGAAAAGCTTTTCTTACAAATCCAAAGCATCAATATCATGTATCCAAATGACGAGAACATGATTGTAGTGCCTATAAGAAAAAGAATGGAGATTATTATGAGTATCCAAGTTTGTCTCATTTCATGGATGAACATTAATTATAGGGAAAATGATTGAAAGAAAAACATTTCTTGAAAATCCAAAGCATCAATATCTTGTATCTTGATGTGGGGAACATGATTGCAGTGATAATAACAAAAAGAATTTTCATTATTATGAGTATCCAAGTTTGTCTCATTTCACGGATGAACTTCGATTATAAGGAAAATGGTGGAAAGAAAAGCTTTTCTTGGAAATCAAAAGCATCAATATCGTGTATCCCAATGAGGAGAACATGATTGTTATGCCCATAACAAAAAGAATGGAGATTAGTACAAGAATCCAAGTTTGTCTCATTTCACGGATAAACTTTGATTATACAGAAAATGGTGGAAAGAAAAGCTTTTCTTGCAAATCCAAAGCATCAATATCATGTATCAGAATAGGGAGAACTTGATTGTTGTGGCCATAACCAAAAGAATAGAGATTATTTTATGTATCCAAGTTTGTCTCATTTCAAGGATGAACATTAATTATAAGGAAAATGGTGGAAAGAAAAGCTTCTCTTGCAAATACAAGGCATCAATATCGAGTATCCTAATGAGGAGAACATGATTGTAGTGCCCATAGCAAAATGAATGGAGATTATTACGGGTTTCCATGTTTTTCTCATTTCACGAATGAACATTAATTTTAAGGAAAATGTTAAAAAAAAAGCTTTTCTTGCAAATCTGAAGCATCCATATCATGTATCCCAATGTAGAAAGCATAATTGTAGTGCCAATAACAAAAAGAATATAGATTATTATGAGTATCTGCATTTGTCTCATTTCATGGATGAACTTTAATTATAAGGAAAATGGTGGAAAGGAAAGCTTTTCCTACAAAGCCAAAGCATCAATATTGTGTATCCCAATGTGGAGAACATGATTTAGTGACAATAATAAAAAGAATTTAGATTGTTACGAGTATCTAAGTTTATCTCATTTTGTGGATGAACATTAGTTATAAGTAAAATGGTGGAAAGAAAAGCTTTTCTTGCAAATCCAACGCATCAATACTATGTATCCTAATGAGGAGAACTTGATTGCATGCCAATAACAAAAGGAATAGAGATTATTACGAGTATTCGAAGGTGTCTCATTTCATGGATGAGCTTTAGTAATAAGGAAAATGGTGGAAAGAAAAGCTTTTCTTGCAAATCCAAAGCATCAATTCCATGTATCCCAATCTGGGGAACAAGGTTGTAGTGCCCATAACAAAAATAATAGAGATTATTATGAATATCCAAATTTGTCTCATTTCACGGATGAATATTAATTATAAAGAAAATGGTGGAAAGAAAAGCTTTTCTTACAAATCCAAAGCATCAATATCGTGTATCCCAAAGACGAAAACATAATTGTAGTGCCCATAAGAAAAAGAATGGATATTATTATGAGTATCCAAGTTTGACTTATTTCACGGATGAACGTCAATTGTAGGGAAAACAGTGGAAGAAAAGCTTTTCTTGCAAATCCAAAGCATCAATATCTTGCATCCTGATGTTGATAACGTGATTGTAGTGCCAATAACAAAAGTAATGGAGATTATTACGAGTATCCAAGTTTGTCTCGTTTCACAGATAAACATTAATTATAAGGAAAATGGTGGAATGAAAAGCTTTTCTTGCAAATCCAAAGTGCCAACAGCATGTATCCCAATGTGGAGAACATCATTGCAGTGCCAATAACAAACCAAATTTAGATTATTATGATTATCTAGGTTTATCTCATTTCACGGATGAACTTTGGTTATAAAAAAATGGTGGAAAGCAAAGCTTTTCTTACAAATCCAAAGCATCAATATCATGTATCCCAATGACAAGAACATGATTGTAGTGCCCATAACAAAAAGAATGGAGATTATTATGAGTATCCAAGTTTATCTCATTTCATCGATGAACATTAAGTATAGGGAAAACGATCGACAAAAAAACTTTTCTTGAAATTCCAAAGCTTCAATATCTTGCATTTTGATGTGGAGAACATGATTGTAGTGATAATAACAAAAAGAATTTTCATTGTTATGAGTATCCAAGTTTGTCTCATTTTACAGATGAAGTTCAATTATAAGGAAAATGGTGGAAAGAAAAGCTTTTATTAGAAATCAAAAGCATCAATATTGTGTATCCAAATAAGGAGAACATGATTTTTGTGCCCATAACAAAAGGAATGGAGATTATTATGAGTATCCAAGTTTGTCTCATTTCACGGATAAACTTTGATTATACAAAAAATGGTGGAAAGAAAAGCTTTTCTTACAAATCCAAAGCATCAATACCGCGTATCATAATGAGGAGAACTTGATTGCTACACCCATAACAAAAAGAATGGAGATTATTTTGAGTATCCAAGTTTGTCTCATTTCAAGGATGAACATTAATTATAAGGAAAATGGTGGAAGGAAAAGCTTTTCTTACAAATCCAAAGCATCAATATTATGTATCCCAATGATGAGAACATCATCATAGTGCCCACAACAAAAAAAATAGAGATTATTATGAGAATCCAAGTTTGTCTTACTTCATTGATGAAAAGAAAATGGTGAAAAGAAAAGCTTTTCTTGCAAATCAAAAGCATCAACATCATGCATGATTGTTATGCCAATAACAAAAGAAATGGAGATTATTATGAGTATCCAAGTTTGTTTCATTTCATGGATGAACATTAATTATAAGGAAAATGGTGGAAAGAAAAGCTTTTCTTGGAAATCGAAAGCATCAGTATCGTGTATCCCAATGAGGAGAACGTGATTGTTGTGCCCATAACAAAAAGAATAGAGATTCTTACAAGTATCCAAGTTTGTCTCATTTCATGGATAAACTTTAATTATACAAAAAATGGTGGAAAGAAAAGCTTTTCTTGTAAATCCAAAGCATCAATATCGTGTATCACAATGAGGAGAACTTGATTGTTGTGCCCATAAAAAAAAGAATGGAGATATTTTAAGTATCCAAGTTTGTCTCATTTCAAGGATGAACATTAATTATAAGGAAAATGGCAAAAAGAAAAGCTTTTCTTGCAAATCTAAAGCATCAAGATCATATACCCCAACATGGAAAACTTGATTATAGTGCTAATAAAAAAAAGAATGAAGATTATTAGGAGTACCCAACTTTGTCTCATTTCACAGATGAACAATAATTAAAAGGAAAATAGTGGAAAGAAAAGCTTTTCTTGCAAATCCAAAGCATTAATATCATGTATCCCAATGTAGAGAACATGATTGTAGTGCCAATAACAAAAAGAATTTAGATTATTATGAGTATCTGCATTTGTCTCATTTCATAGATGAACCTTAATTATAAGGAAAAAGGTGGAAAGAAAAGCTTTTCATGCAAACCCAAAGCATCAATATTGTGTATCCCAATATGGAGAACATGATTGTAGTGACAATAACAAAAAGAATTTAGATTGTTATGAGTATTAAAGTTTATTTCATTTTAGAGATGAACATTTGTTATAAGGAAAATGGTGGAAAGAAAAGCTTTTCTTGCAAATCCAAAGCATTAATACCATGTATCCCAATGAGGAGAACTTGATTGCGTGCCAATAACAAAAAGAATGGAGATTATTGTGAGTATTTAAGCATGTCTCATTTCATGGATGAGCTTTAATAATAAGAAAAATGGTGGAGAGAATAGCTTTTCTTGCAAATCCAAAGCATCAATACCGTGTATCCTAATGTGGAGAACATGATTGTAGTGCCCATAACAAAAAGAATAGAAATTATTTGAGTATCTAAGTTTGTCTCATTTCACGGATGAACATTAATTATAAAGAAAATGGTGGAAAGAAAAGCTTTTCTTGTAAATCCAATGCATCAATATCATGTACCCCAATGTGGAGAACATGATTGTAATGCTAATAACAAAAAAAATGCATATTATTATGAGTATCTAGGTTTATCTCATTTCACAGATGAACTTTTATTATAGGGAAAATGGCGGAAAGAAAAGCTTTTCTTACAAATCCAAAGCATCAATATGTGTACCCCAATGACGAGAACATGATTGTAGTGTCCATAAAAAAAAGAATAGAGATTACTATGAGTATCCAAGTTTGCGTTATTTCATGAATGAACGTTAAATATAGGGAAAATGGTGGAAGTAAAAACTTTTCTTGCAAATCCAAAGCATCAATATCTTGCATCCTGATGTCGATAACATGATTGTAGTGCCTATAACAAAAGGAATGGAGATTATTACGAGTATCCAAATTTATTTCATTTCATGAATGAACATTAATTATAAGGAAAATGGTGGAAAGAAAAGCTTTTCTTGCAAATCCAAAGTGCCAATATCGTGTATCCTAATGTAGAGAATATGATTGCAATGCGAATAACAAATGGAATTTAGATTATTATGATTATCGAAGTTTGTCTGATTTCCCTAATGAACTTTGATTATAAGGAAAATTGTGGCAGGAAAAGCTTATTTTTCAAATCCAAAGCATCAATATCATGTATCCCAATAAGGAAAACAAGATTGTAATGCCAATAACAAAAAAAATTCAGATTATTACGAGAATCAAAGTTTGTCTCATTTCACAGATGAATATTAATTTTAAGGAAAATGGCAAAAAAAAATTTTTCTTGCAAATCCAAAGCATCAATGCTGTGTATCCTAAAGAGAAGAACATGATTGTAGTGCCAATATGAAAAAGAATTTAGATTATTAGGAGTATCCAACATTTTTCTTATTTCACGGATGAACATTAATTATAAGGAAAATGGTGGAAAGAAAAGTTTTTCTTCCAAATCCAATGCATCAAGAAGAATGGAGATTATTACGCATATCCAAGTTCATCTCATTTTACGGATAAACTTTGATT
>JBBYHK010489287.1:0-16239 GCA_038382065.1 Adansonia grandidieri | reverse complement strand
CTAATCCGCGATTCGTCACCTTTGCCTTTGTGGGCCAGCCGTCAGCCCGTCAAAGTCTACAAATTAAATACCAATTTAATTTTTATAATCTGGTCTGTCTTTGTTGTTTTTGGTCAATTAAACCCTAACGAAAATGACTGATTTTCCGCTCGTTTAGGTTTGCACTAACTTTCAGGGATAGGACATTAATTCGAAATTTAATTTACTCAATCCATAAAATTATTATAAATAATAAAATTTAATATTATAATTTTTTTATCACCTAACTTTAGAAATAATATTTGGACTTCATTAGGACAACTACTACGGCACCATATGCATGATTATACGTTCATAGTGAAATATGTGAAAGAAAAATCAAAATTTGTGTATATATGTATTTGGTATTTGAGGCTTTTAAGGATTAAATTATGGTAATTGGAATTAAAGTTTAATATTTCATTAATAGAATGTAAATGTAATCGAGTCGAATTAAATATAAAGAATAAAAACATTGAGTTTAAGCTCGACTCTAAACTCAATTTAATTTGATTAGTTTTTATTTTTATAACTCGAATTTGATTTGAGATAAAAGCTGAAATATTAGAGTTCTTTCGATTAGGTTGAGCTCGATTTTCATACTTGATTTTAATTTATATTATTTGTGTTCGAACTCAATTTCAAATTGAAATTCTCATTATAAATTAAAAATAAACAAAGAAAAAACTTTAACTACTTAAGTTAAACATTATGATACTCAAATTTAGCCTTTCAATAACTTGAACTATTCAAACTCGAATTCAACTCAATAAATTTTTTTTCGAAGTGTTTCGTTACAGCTAGAGGCCTAAAACACTGCTTTTAGGCTAAATTTTGTATATCTTACAAGTGAAATAAATCATTAAAAGTTTTGATAAGTATCCAATTAAATTAATTTCGTATGTCAGAGATAATAAATTAATATAATTTTAAAATTTATGAATGATGTGTTGTTATTAAATAAAAATAATATATTTTGGCATTTTTGGGCCACAACAATTAATCAAATACCTTCCTTATAAATCTGAGTTTTTTTTTTTTTTTCTAATTAATATAATTCCAATATTTGATGCCATGAACATTTATTGATTTGATTTAATTTGCCCTTAGCCTTGACTTTGTTAGAAAGTGTGTACCTAAAATGGGTTAGCTTTTACAAGTAAAGAATGCAGAGCAAATTGAACATTTTCCACTTTTTTATCCTGGCTACTCATGATTTTGATTACCTTGCCTTCCAGCTACAATTTTCACATTTTTATGGTTGAAATTTAAATATAATGATTGAATATTTTTTATTAATTTAATTTTTAAGATATTGATCATTTGATTTAATATGGTATCAGATTCATATATTTTGAATTTTAATTTTATCAATCACTTTTTTTTTTAATATTTCTTTATCTAATGTTTTATTGTTTTATTGTCCGTCAAGTTGTGTATAGCTACTTTGATCATCAATTCGTCGACTTACATTTTCTTTTACACTTAGATTTACATGTAAATTAATTAATCATCTATCCGCTTACACGTGAAGGAATACATTGAAATTCATATTTTAATTATGATTAACATCCAATTTAAATAATAACCGCGGGAGGGTTCTCATTTCCAAGCATTCAGCCCTTGAAATAGTAAAGGACTTGCACTCACCATATATCCCAGCGAAACCATTGTTCATCTTAATAAAATTTATGAAGTTGGCCCATCAGTACTTACTCCAGCGTCACGCTTCACCACAGTTCTCATCGCTGCCATCAACTTTGCCATCTTAGTTTACAATATTATTCTCTATTGGTCGATTTTAGGGGTGGATGCATGTTCCAATATTTGGCGAATTTTATGTGGTGTGTGTGTGTGTGTGTGTATATATATATATATATTATTTGAAGTCATTTTAGCTGATTATGATTTGATAATTTGCTAGAGTTAAGTGTGGCAAACAGTGAGATTGACAAGTTTTGAATGCGTCCCTTTACTTTGAATTTGGCTATTCTCTCTCTCTCTCTCTCTCTCTCTCTATATATATATATATATTAATATGTATAGATAGACGCATACTTAATGACTTCGAACTAACAATTTGTAAATTTAATCATATCGAGTTGATTCGAATAATAAAAATTTTTTTTATCTAGATCTGAGTTGAAAATCTATTTTATTATTTAAAATATATTAAAATTTTAAATAATTATTTTGTATTAATATTTATATATTTTTATAAAGTAACAATTCAGATCAAGTCAAAATATGAAAAAAAAAAGAAGAAGAATTGTATTGCATTT
Organism: Adansonia grandidieri; assembly: GCA_038382065.1. Taxonomy (NCBI): domain Eukaryota; kingdom Viridiplantae; phylum Streptophyta; class Magnoliopsida; order Malvales; family Malvaceae; genus Adansonia; species Adansonia grandidieri. Next base: position 13,939 of record JBBYHK010489287.1, on the reverse strand, counting down.
GCTGTTTAAATGAGTTAATGAAAAAAAATGCTGTAATTAGGCATGAAACCAAAATCTAAACGTCAAAAAGTCGTAACAAATATCCCACAAAAATAGTAATATATATATATATATTTAAATATAACTATTAAAAATACTAATTTTTACATATTTGAAAATAAGAAGTATTGTATTTAACATAAACGAAGAGTAGATAAAAGAAAGAACCTTTGATAAAAATATAGTAAAATGTATATGCCAAATCATCAATTTAAATAAAATAGAAATACAATTACATAAAAAAGTGTGGATTTCTTTTTATAAGTATAAAATTTGCCCATCGTTAGGTTTTAAACATTGTAATTTATAATGCAAGAAAATAATTATTTTTTGAAATCTGAAGTTTAGTTCATAATTTTGTTTTTTTGTTTTTATTAGCAAAAGTTTTTATTAACCCAATAAGAAATAAGAGGTTCTTCTACTGATACAATGTTGTACATAAAAAATAAAGTAATTCATATTACATTTATATCCTCTATATTTGGACACTTATATCTATAAAAGTTCTATTTACAAGATCGTTTCCCAATCAATCTATACCTAACATTGCTAACAATAAGATTGTATAAAAATTGATCTAACTTGCTTTGACTTCCATGAAGTCTTCACTTTCACTCTTACCAAAAAAAAAAAAAAAATGCATACATTCCGAGCTATTCTTAGTATAATTGCACTCAAGTCTCTTCTCTTGAGCTTTTTAACAGTCTGATTTAGCTCTTCTTGCCATGGACTTATTGCTTTCCTCCTTTCGCAAGCAAAGATTACTTTGTGCCACAAATGCTTTGAGTATTTGTAATTGAAGAAACAAGTGGTTCCTTGATTCTTCTTCATAGCTGCAAAGCATGCAAACACTGAAAATATTAATTTCCCAAGACCACATTTTATCCTCTGTTGGTAATTTGTCACGTGTAATTACCGACTAGGAAATGACCAAGTGACTAGGAATATGGAACTTTCACCAGACCAACTTGTGCCATTCAACTTTATCCTTATGGGGCGTAGCTCATTCAAAATGAAAGATGTTTCAAAGTTAGTTCTAGACAGCCTCCAAAATAAGCTATCACCTCGCTGCCGCTGGATAAATCTAAATGTAATGGACTTCGTCTTAAGTAGTTACTTTCAATTCTAACTAAACTGTTGTGACATGGGTAGCTCCATGATGTGCTTGCCCTTTAGTAGAAGTACTTGAAAAACTTTACAAAATTAATACTTGAGAGCTTCAAATAAAATTGCTAGATTAAAGGTATTTGCTAGGATTTCCATACACGCCCTCCCGTAGGTTAGTACTCGAGACATTTACTTGTTGAATAGGATTCATGATTAATTGTTAACAGCTCTACAAAGCTTAGAACCAATGGTGAATCCAAGGGATTGACAGGTCTTTGCCTCATCAAATCTCGAGGATTTTCAGTATTTTTCTCATCCAAAAAATAATAAAAATTTAGTTTAATTCTTTCAAAAATTTATATTTGATTTCTTTTATCCTGATCTTTATCACAAAATTCTTCACTTTACTTCTGATTAGAAGCATCTTGTTTAGAGTAAGGCAAGGAGGATCCTTTTTATCGTGATCCTCAAGACAAAATTTTTGACTTCTCCCGTTAGGTGAGGCCTTGAGGATTCTTTTATTTCGATTCTCGACACAAACTTTTTGACTTTACCCCTTATTAAAAGCATGTTGTTTTGAGTGAGGGCAACCCGGAATAATGGGTCCTTAGCTTATGATACATTCCTTTGATCAAAAGTTAAAAGTAAGAGATATATCGTTGTTGCATCTGTCAAGGAAAGCGCCTCTACTAGCCCAAGGCAAGACTTTGTGCTTCGCTTGATGAAAAAGCAACCGATGGTTTTTTGAAAAGAAAGATTTGAACTTGTTTCTTGCACGAAGATTACATGCATTTATTCATTAATCACGTTCTCAAGTGTAAAAAAATAAATAAATAATGTTGATTCTTGATTATTAAATTAAATAATAAAAAATTGTCACCTTTAAATTAAAATCTTTAACATATTATGTCATTATCATGTTTTAACTATACGCATTTGCTTGGTGTATAGTTATTCAAACACTGTTTTTTTTTTTAAGCTACAGTTCAAATTTTTAATTAATTATTACACAATTTTCTATCCAAACTTAGCAGTTAAAATTTTAATATTTAAATCAATAACTGTAGTAGAGAATCAGCCCTTTTATCTTGTTGATGTAAATAATAAAATTTGTCTATATACATAATCATATAAATACAAAGCTCTTACCGACAAAATCCATTATCAAGCACACTTAAATAAATATATAAAAAACGACAATCATCTTTAGATCAACTAATATTGATTGTTATGTATATCAAAAATGAATATTAGTTATTTTATTTATATTTAAATATAAAGTTATATATTTAAAACTAAATAAAACTAATAAAAATATTAACGCCTAAAATTTACTTAGGTGCTAGAATTTATTATTTTTTATATTAATGTAAATATTAAAATTACGAAGCTAATAAAAATTGAATATAAATTTAAACTCCCTTTTTATATCTAATAAATTCATTTATTTTTAAAGTTAATAAAAAACTGAAAACTTTGAAATTAAATAAAAAAAACAGGAGCTCTCTTTAGTTCAATGAAATTACTGTCTTATGAGAATATAAACACAAACGAAATATATATATATATATATATGTTTTAACCCTATAAGATTTCTTTGAAAATTTTCTTGTACGTTATATAGTTAGAACTAGGTTTTATATTACGGTATATTTTAATTTCTCATACATTAAATAGTTCCAAAAATTAGTCCTTAAGCAAGCCCTGAAAATTAAATTTAGAAAGCAAAAAATATTTTAAAAGTTAATCTTCTAAAGCAAGGTTTTGGCTTTGGGGGGCGATTCCTAAATTAAGATTTACTAGAAGTTATTCTTCGAAATTAAATAAAAAGCAGTAATGCATGTTTTCATTGAACAAAAAGAGCTTATATATATCTTAAAACAAATAGATTTTAATCATTCAAGAATTTCAACTTGCAATTCATCTTCTAACTCTCTCATTGTTTTTCTCTTTCTTGCTGTTGTTGGTCTTGTAAAACGGAGTTCGAAAATTTTTTTCGACGAGCATAAGCTAAGGTTTATGGAGGTGGGTAAGGAGAATGACACCATCTTCTGCTGGGGATGCCTGGGTATCATTTATGGTCCGGCACATGTATGTCCATCATGTGACAATTTTGCTATGCACAAATCATGCGCTGAATTGCCCTCTGAAACACGAAGAGATGGATTACACCCCCATCCACTCAGATTCGCTACATGGGACATGATTGTGTGTGATGCATGTGGAAGACTATTGGCAAGTATCATCTATTACAGGTGCAAGCATTGTCTGTTCAACCTTGATTTCGGTTGCGCTATCGTTGTTTCAATGATAAGATAGCTAAACATGAGGATCAAAAAGGAACGCGTATTAAAACCACAATTGCTCCTTTCAGCCACAATCATCAACTGACCCGCTCCAAGTTTTCTCTCTCGACGACTGAATTGCTAGTTTTTGAAAAATTATCGGAGACAGGAATTTAAAAGTGCATGGCATGCAAAGAGAAGCTTCAGGGGACTCTAACCTATGCCTGCATCCCTTGTGAATTTGTCCTACATGAATCATGTCTAAATGACTTGCCGAGGCAAGTTCAAAGCCCAGTTCACCCACAACATATTCTATTCGCTCGAGCGATCCAGAGAGAAAGAGAGCGTTATGCATCGATTCGATGCTATGCTTGTCAAAGGAAAGTTAGAGGTGTCAGCTTCTACTGTAACAAATGCTATGTTAACTTGCACGTTTGGTTTGCTAAGTACCTTACTCGTCCTATAAAGCATAATTGTCATTCTCACCATCTTCTACATTTGGGGAAGAGCATTGCCACTGCGATATCTTGTGATGCTTGTCCTAAAAAATATTCCGTAAACTCCTTCTTCAGCTGCATAAAGTGTGATTTTTTTATACATCTTGAACGTATTCCACTCTTGTCTAGTGTTAGACATAAACGCCACTAGCATCCTCTTGTGCTTGCAAATCCTTTTGTTGAAGATGATTCGGGTGATTATTATTGCAATATGTGCGAGACAGAAAGAAATCCAGAACATCATGTTTATTATTGTGAAGAGTGTGCTTATATTGCACACATTGATTGTGCTATTTCTGAGGTAATACACCAACAACTGAAACAGCAGTCTTTTAACTCACAGTGGCAATATGCATGAAAAGGGTACATATAATTAGTCAGATTTAAACAGCCAACCCCAATAATTGTATTAACCTTATTTCTACGGCTCTGTTCTAGTTATATCGTTCGATTAAAATTACAGTAGTTTTTGCCATTTGTTAGGCTAAAACAAAAAACTTTTTTGTTAGCTACTTGAGCCTACAGAAGAGATGCTTTTGGATTCTCAAATAATGGAAGAAAATTCTGACAAAAGTTAGGAATTGGAAGGTGTGCGCTATAAAAAGGTTAGAATCAAAGTAATAGTTCGCAAGCTCCCTTAAATTGCACTTACACCAAAATAACATCAAATACGGGGAAGACCAGAAAAAAATAAATTTTTATTGCATCTTTTTTTTTTTTTGGGATAAGGTTTATTGCATCTTTCATATGGAAATATTTTAAGAGATTTCAGAGATTTTGATCAAATATATGTTAAGGGCAACCCCACTAGTATATGTCATGGCAACACCACAATTAAATCCATCAGGTGAACCAATGTGTACACGTACTAGAGGTGTTAAATGGGTAGGTTAGGAAGGTTTTATGTCACCTTAGATTTAAAATTTTCTTCATTTGTATTATTTTGAGTTTGAACCCTTTAGGTCCAAAAAATTTTTGAGATAATTAAGTATTGTTGCCAGATATTTCTAATTAAGGCCACAAATCTTCATATTTATACTCATATTAAAATATTTAATTGAATTGATGCCACGAGTTAAATGGTATCAATTCGGTTATTGAATTGAAAAAATTCAACACGCAACAATAAAAAATAAATTATTAAGATTATGTTTTTTTTTTTTTTGAAAATATGATTTAAAATCAAGTTTTTATAACAGACAACTATGCCTTTTTTCTCTGTTTCAAAATTTTTATGTTCAATTTTCTAACTTTTTTTATATATTTTTAATTAGATATGTAGTTCTTCTCTTTCAACATTCATTTAAAAAAATAATATTATTTACTACTTCACCCACATATTAGGTGCATCAAAGACTAATATGTACAACACAGAATCTCTTGAAAGATGATTAATATAGTGATTGTTACATTAAGAAGCATTCTGCACTTTTAAACTACTATTTAAATCCATTACTAGATTATTTAGAGAAAATTTTAAAAATTTAAAGGATAAATTAAGTAGACTAATTATTATCAGATAAAAATGTTAATCAGTACCCATTGACATCACTTAAGATGATATTAATAAATTGTAATTAATATATCTTTTTAGCTGTCTTTAACCAATGTTTGTAATCAATTATTAATTGAAGATACGAATTTTTTAAATGTACAAACTTAAACGTGTATATAAATATATAAATATATATATATATATATGTATATAGATATTATAAGATTTAAAAAACATAATCACTTTTAATTCTAAACGTTTGGGACATATTTTTAACTTTCAAATGCTTATTTGAATCCTAAACGATACTAAACTCTAAAACAACAAATGGATTTGATGTCGAAAAATCTTATCTGGCATAAATATGCGTAGTTGACATCTACATGGCTCCTCCTTTAGCATGCTATTGGTATAGGTGGCATTGAAAATAATAAATAAAAATATTTTCTTTTGAAAATAAAAGAAAAATCTAATATAAATTACACTACGGATAGTTGGAAAAGTTAACCAAAACAATATGTTTGATAAAATTAAAAAACAAATTAAATATCACAAACTATTCTTTTTTGTCTACAGCTTTTTTCTTTTATTTTTTTTTTGGGGGATTTTGGGATGGTTTACAAACACTCTCAACTTTGGGATCTTCAATCTTTAAGCCATAAATTCTCTTCTCTATTCTGAACAAAAGAAAAGGAAAAAAAAAATGATATTTATTGGGAGAGAAAGGGTAATGTGATTCTTTAGTCATTATGTTTGATTGAGAGTCTTTTTCCAGAAGAATGTGAGTTAGGATTATTTCAGTTTTAATTCATTTAGGTTATGTTATTTTGTTTCTTGATTTTGGTTTCATTTGATTTTTTTTTATTATTGGATTTTATGTACCTCACAATATAATTAAGTAGATAAAGATAATTAATTAATTAATTAATTAATTATTTTTGAGGTGATATTATTTAAATAAATCCTATTTAAGATAAAACTGTAGTACTAAAATTTAAAAGTAATTACTCTTACTTCCGTAAGTAATTAGAATATACACTCTCTGATAGTAAGATATAACTTTAATTAGTCATTTAGTATAAGTCTTAATATTATTTATCAAATTATCTTTGCACTATCATAAGATAATTATGAGAAATTAAAAATCAATAGATCTAAAAAACCCATACAAAATATTCATCTTTGTTTACTTAGAGCAAAATCATATTTCTTGACAAGTATAGGTAGAGATACCTTCCTTAAATTAAATCTTACATTTACTAGTGCCACATAAAGCAATGGCATGCTTAGGTAAGTGAAAAGAGTATGTTTATTAACATTAGGATTGAATTAATAGATTTATTAACATTAGCAATTACGATATATATCTATATACACAATTTGATAAAGCTTAGGATTGTACTAATATATTTAGAATATTTAGAAGAGAAAGTTAAAAACGGGTAAACGTTTCAAAGCATTAAAATTATCAATTATCTTAATGTATAATGCCTTTGTTCTTTGTCAGATTATACAAAAGGATGTTTTTCATCCTCACCCATTGACACTGTTCGAGTTCGATGATTCGACGACTATGTTCATGTGTGATGGATGTGAAGAATTGTATAACGGTTTATCTTATAGGTGTAGCCTTTGTTCATTCAACCTTGACATCAGATGCGCTACTTTAAATGATGAGCTTGCAAAACACGATGACCAAAAGGTGAGGAAAATTAAAATCACAATCAATCATTTTAGCCACACCCATCAACTTACACGATGCAAGATTAATATATTGCAAACGTACCCAACGTTTGACGAGTCTTGCATGGCATGCAGACAAGGTCTTCGTGGTCTAGTATATGCTTGCCTTTTTTGTGAATTCTTTCTACACGAATCCTGTCTCAAGGACATGCCAATGCAAGTTCAGAGCCTATTCCACTCACAACATCCTCTTCTGTCATTTCCACTCTCGAACGGTATAAGTAATCCTAGATGCAGCGCCTGCGACAAAAAAATAAGAGGCGGTATGTTCGCTTGTTTAGCATGTGAAATTTTCATGCACTTTCATGCGCTAAGTATCAAACTCGTGAGATAAAGTATAATTGCCTTTTTCATCACCATCTTATACATTTAGGGAAAAGCTTTTTGGTCGATAAATCTCACCCATGTTTTGAATGTGGTCAAGCTTGTGATAACACCTTGTTCTGCCGCTTTAAGTGTAAATTTTACGTACATCTTGAATGTATTCAACTGCCACACATCGTCAAACAAAAACGTCATTCGCATCCACTTGAACTCACAAATTCAGTTGTCGAAGATGATTTTGGAGAGTGCACTTATGTTTACAAAGGAATCCGGAGCATGAGGTTTATTATTGCAAAGAGTGCACTTATGTTTCGCATATTGACTCTGTGATTTCAGAGGTAAGTAAAATTACTAGAATAGTAATTTTAATTAGAAATAACAATCTGAATAGAAAAAAAAAATTCTTGAAAATAGCATATAATATTGCTAAATTTCGCATCATAACAAGCCAATTTTAATTTATAATGTGGTGAGTTTATTTAAATGGCTAAAATTCTATATTACTAATTGTTATATCATTTGAATTTAAATGAACTTCCTTTTTTATCTGCTATTTGCTGAAAGCCTGCAACTAATACTTGGTACATGCTTTTTATTTAGGTTGAACCTCCTGAAGAGATTTTGAAATATTTGGATCCTCGTCCAAGGAAAAAGGTATGATTACCTCAAATGAATATATATATATATATATATATATTTAGAATAAAACAAGAAAAGTAAGCTTATTATGTTAGAACACGTCCTTGACATGTAATTTTAATTACTAATTAAAAGCTTTCAAACAGGACTCCTGAAGAAATGCTGTAGAAGCCCTTGAAGAAACTTTCCAACATATGTCCTTCAGTCTTAAATCACGAGAGAATAATGAAAGGCATTGAATATTTGCAAGTAAGCTTCTTATATTAGGACCATGCTCTTTGGAATGTAATTTTAATTACATAAATAATAATAAATTCTCTCATCATTTGACTTAAGTGGTTGTGTGAGAACGTTTCTCTTTATATTAAAAAGAATAAATTACATGTTTAATCACTAAATTTTTATTTTAATTATCCAATTATAAAAATTAATTTGTTCATTAACATTATAAAATTTTGATTTTTCAATCAATTAACGATTAGAAATTAACTGTTATGATATCATATTGCCACATCATCTTACATCATCATGCAACATTGTTTACATGATATTATATTTTTTTTAAAAAAATACTGCAAATATTAAAAAATAATAAATTACACTTTTGTGTCGCAACTTTGTTTTGATTGTGTTAAAAGTCCCGATTAGCCCTCTGGATTCTTTACTGGCTAAAAAGTGAAGCGAATTATCTATTTTGTTGATATATAATTCTTTTTAACGATTGATCAATGAATTTGTTTTATTAAATGGAAATAAATCAAGCTACGATCTTTTAATCGTGTTATTCTCATATTTATTCAGATTAAGATGGTTCATAAATTGAATTGTATTAAGTTTGAATGGTAAAAAAAAAAAATTATTTGTTCAAAATTCAGTTAGATTTGTCGTATTCAAAAAAATCATTATACTATTTAAAATATATTATAATATTATTTTATATTAATATTTAAATTTTTTTATTTAAATTTAAATAAAATTATTTTATTTTAAAAATAATAATTTAGATAAAACCAATGTTTTAAGATTTAAAATATCGTATGAGCCCGACCCAATCGGAGACTAATCAAATGGCTTGACCTTTTAACATTTAGCATGACGGTCTATTCTTCTTTACAGAATTATGATTTGAACCTAAAACTCTCTTAGTTTAAAAATCTTTTCTTTCCGTTGTCACTAAGATATCAATATCACTAAGGGAAGGAAGAAATTTGGGCAAAACGAGTTAAGGGGAATTTCCTCTGTTTTTCTCTGAAGTTTCCTTTCATTAACTTCTGTGACATTAGCATGAATGTCTATATATATATATATATATATAAAGTTTGAAAACCAAAAGGAGATCCATAATAATCAACTTAATGATTAATCTACTAGCGCATATGTTCCTGTAAACTTACTTTATGAATTTTCTTTTGGTTGCTAGAACTCAGAAAACCGTTTTAGTCTTAAATATCTCAAGATAGTTTCAAAACAACAGTCTTTGGAAGCAATGGAGACAATTAGGCTCTAGGCATAGCAAATTGAAACGTCGATAATTTCAAACTATCGCGACGATTAATCGATTCAAATTTACTTAGGAAAACATGCTCACAATTGTCTAGCTTGCCCTGCACACGTCTTGTAATATGACTAATCGTTCCATGTCCGAAAACTAGTTTTCATATTTAGGGCTGCTTGATTGTAGTTGACTGACCTTATCTGTCTAAAACCACATCTGCAAAGGCCCTATTTTCTTTTTTTTTTTTGTTTTGTATAAAAGCAAAGAAATGCTTAGAACCTTCTAAATTTTTTCGTAGTATCCTGCTCATGCATGCCATCGGAACTATATATATATATATATATATGTATGTATGCTTCCAAACTACAACCAGAACCCTGTCTCAATCCACAATGTGAACTTTAAATGTGAACATAAAAAATTAGTCCTGTCTCAATTAATCCGCAATTTCCTACACCTTTTCCAACTTTTTCCACATATGGCCTTCATGACATAAACAGCTCAATCTGGCAGCCTATGATTTCAAAAATTTACGCGTTCGTCAGGGAAATGCAATTGTGGTAGGAGACTACGCAATCAAGCTATGATCAGCTGACAACAGCAATTCCAACAAAAAAATTTCAGCCCTTAAAAAGCAAAATGTTAGCTTTTAGGCTCATTTTAAAATGCAAAAAGAGTTCTGAAGAAGCAAGTTTTTTTGTTTCCTTTCTTCATGGCTATTTCTTATTCTTGCTTGATATTCCTCATTCTTACCCATGGCTTGGTGTTGCAAACTTGTCAAGCTATTCGAAAGCTTCCTGTAATGGCTCAAGCTCAGGAAATTCATGATATGGATACAGTGGCAGCTAAGCCAACCAAACCCTCTGCTCAAATGAAGATAGTCGTTATTGATAGAAAAAGTGGGAAACCAATCCCAAGAAGGCCTCCGTCTCCCAAGGTTAATGGACCTAAAATATGGTTTGTTCCTCCACGACCGCCTCCAAGAGCTCTGCTGCTTCCACCGCCATAACCTAACCTCCACCTCCGCTGCTGCCTTATAGTTCATAAATTCCATAATATTTTCCCTTTTTATTTATTCCTCTCCCTGATGAATAACTTTGTGTAACTTAGAAATCTTTTTTGTTTCTCCTTTTTTAATCTTTTCCTGGTAATATATGTTATTTGGACTTAGATATAAAAAGGTTTCAGGCTTTGCTAGTGTGATTGCTTTTGGTTAAGGGTTTGATATTCTTCTTTGTAAAGCTACAAAGCAATAAATAAAAAAAACTTAGTTGGAATTGAACTTCCCTGAGATTCGAGTTCTACTTGTCAAATTAATTATCTTCTTCAAATTTGCAAAGTTATAATCATAGAAAACCAAAATTAGCAGAGAATGAAAGTCGTGATCGCTTAGAATCTAACCAATTAAGGGCTGACTAATGGGTTTTCAACAATGATAAATTCGGAGAATTAGGACGCGGAAGGAGAGACGTGAAGGACAGCCTCGAAAGAAGACAATGCAAAGCGGACCCATGCATTTTAATTTGCATCCACACTTTTGGTCAAACTCAAAATATCCAATTATTTAGTAAACCCATTGCCATTGACCTGACAAATTAAACACCAACATGTCTTAAAGAAAGTACGATGCGTGTTATGTAGAAGCGCAGTGATGTTATAAGGTTTACACGAGTGAACTATATCTTACATAGTAAAAAAAAGTAAGATAAAGGTTTAATTTTTGGGTTTAAACGATCTAATAATATATATATATATATGTATGTATTTATGGACTCTTGATGACGTATAGCAAATATGGGGGTGCATTATTTTGAAAAAATGATAGTTAATAAATTTGTAAATGAAATATTTCAGCTTTTATAAATATTTTCTGAATCATAATTTTTTTTTTGAAAAAAATTACTCAAAGTGTAATTGGTTGTAGTACTTAAAAATGTCCCCTAAATGGTTTAAGGAACTTGAAAAATGTTAAACATTGCCATTAATATAAAAAAAATTAAAAGTAAGTGTCCCATCTTCTACAAGATACGTTACCCAATTTGTGTGCATTTGTGCTCACCGCGTAATTGAACTAACACTCGAGATAATAAAATAATTATATTTCAATCTTTAAAAAAATATTGAGAATTTTCTGAGTAAGTTTATTTAATTACAGTTTAATTAAGTCAATCTGGTCCTATATAAGACCCAAAAAATGGTGAAAAATCTTCCACAATTTATATACAATTTACTCATAATAATATGAAGGCATCCTTATTGGTAATTGTAACTTTGTTGCTTTTTGGAGTTATTGATGGGGTTGGGGGTAGAATTTGTCACGGTAGGGATATTCCGCTGCATTTTCATCAAATGCACCGTGAAAAGATAGCCTTGCAAGCTGTTCAGCGGTTGAAGTCTACAGCGAACCCATGGAATAGGATGTATCCGCCACCAGAGAGTAACAGAAAAAAGGCTCAAACTGAGCCAATTTCAAAGACAAGGCCATTAACACCTCCACCACCACCACCACAGCTGTCATCATCACTTCAGCCACAACCACCACCGCCACCACCTCCACCACTGCCATCACCACCACCGCCACTCTCCTTCAGGCGTAGCTCAGGTGACGAAAGACGCGGCAACAGAGGAGGGTATCCTAAGTTGGACCCATAATATTGTCTTTCTCTATTGTACTAAAAGAACATGTAAGAATTTCAACTGATTGATTCATTATTGTTGATTCATAATATTACCTTTTGGTCATTTTGATTTTTTTTTTTTGTTGTTTTGGCCATATTGCTAGGTATGTTTTATTTATCATCTTCAAGGGTTTCACAACCAAGATCAACTTTGTTTAGATAAAGTGGTTGGGATCTGAGAATTTGTTAATTGATTTTCCTCTTCATATAATAAATTAATTACAATTATATAATCCAATAATCTTGTTCTCCAAATATTTTTAATCACTTTGATACCAAGTTTATTGGATTGAAGATGGGTGACTTTTTTACTTTTAAGCCATTAATTATTCATCCTTGACTATGCATATTGTGGGGTTACGGTTTGCCCTTTGCAAGTCAAACATGGTTCTTTTTAATCAAAATGACAATCTATTGAAATTGGAATACCTTTAATTATTGTTTATATGGTTTGCATATGAAGTTTCTCAAATCGATAAAATTTTGATTAAGTGATTAAAGTATATTTCATTTGTTATATTTTATACATTTAAAAACAATTATATAATTTGAATACATTCATATTAAAAAAATAATATACAAGTGAGTGGTGATGGACTAACATAAACACTATTTATTTATAGTATTTTAGTGATAATAGTAGATAATTGGTCAAATTTAAATAAGTTAAAATTTTAAATGTCTTTTATATATATATATATATATATATATATACACAGACACACATACACACACACATGCACGCGAGAAGTTGAAAAAAATTTTGGACGCCCATGGCCCTTGCGGCCGTGCCCTTAAGATCCGCCATTGCATATTCGTCTTGGTTTTTGAATGCATAGCAAGTAAAAATGGATGTAAAAGTCAATTCTTGCCTGCTTACAGTCCCTATTGATCCATTACTTTCACATGGTGCTAACACTGTCAAGGCTGCTAGATTTGTTTCAGAGACTTCTTCAGCAGTAATTACTGGCGTTAACAAGTTGAATGCGGTATCGATGAGGGTCATTGGCACATTGCCACCAGCAGCACCCATGTTCAATCATGTTTTTCTTTTTTTTTTTCACTTGAGTCCTCCATCGCCTTCTCGGCTTGTCCTCCATCATCTACATGAGTCCTACCAGCGTGCAACAATTACTTGACATTGGAATTAGGGTTTTTCAAGTTGATTAAATAGGCTAATAAAGAATGGTGAATGAGAGAATTTAGGATTAAACAAAGAGAACTAAAGTAGAACACTTTGATTGTTCATGCTTCAAACTCTGCATTTAAAACGTGGAGGCCACAAATCAACAAAATGCTAGGTGTGGAATGAGGAGTCCTCTGATCGTCACAGAGAATTAGCCAACTATTGTAGTTATCTGGCTCACTCTCATGGAACTAAAATTAGCTTTACCTCCAAATTCAACAATAACAGCATCGGGACTGCTCCAGTAACGGCAGCAACAGCAGTAACGATTCTGTCTCTGCCTATCATTTAAATTTCAACCATAACACTATGGGAAATGTGAGGAACTTGTTAAATTATAATTTCCAAATTAACCAAATCCACGGCATAAAGATCAGTCAATACCATTCCCAGACATGGATGATGGGCTTTCTTGTGTTGCTTAAAGTACATCCCATGATAGAAGTTGATC
>JBBYHK010489256.1:0-16245 GCA_038382065.1 Adansonia grandidieri | reverse complement strand
CTTCTTTTTCCAAAAGTCTGAGATATCTAAAATTAAGAACTTAGTGATTGCCTTGGTAGGGGTCGACTTCCTCCAGGCAAACTAAGCATTTTCAAGACCAATTTAGTCATGCATAAATAGTTGCATATGCATGTGATGAAAAAAGTATAGTTTTAAAGGTTATAGAGCATGAATCTCGGATAAAAAGAGCGAATATTCAAGAGAAAAAATTAGTTTTTAAATATTGCCTTGTTAAATTTTGAAATTCATTTATGCATACGACATTATAGTAAAAATTTCCTATTTCTTGAATCTTTTAGATTTTTTAGTGAAATTTAAAAAAATCTATCATTGTATATTCTACCAATATTTATGTAGTATTTAAACCAATACTTACCCTAAAAAATAAAAAATATTCAAGAAAAATTTTGTATTAGCATTTTATACTATGAGGTGTTAAATTGTCAAATTTATTTATTAAAATTTTATTTTGAACAATACCATGAATCTCATACTCGTGAAATTTTTTTGGTAAATTTGTTCTAGAATTCAAGTTTTCATCTTCATTATTTTTATTGATTAATATTTGTGTTGAATTTAATTCACTTTTATAAATTCAAATGTATTTTTAAAATTTTCTCGTCACCAAAATAAAACTTTTTCTTATCTGTAAAATTTTTCAGAATTTAGATTTTTAAATATATTCACATATCTCAATAAAATAGCTTGGATATAGCTTTCTGGAATCCCAATTCATTTTTGTTAAATATCAATTTTCTTCCATAAGAGTTTTTCTAGTAAATTTTTACGAATTTAAAATTTTTAATTATTTTTTTCTTACACATGAACTTTCTTAAAAATTTGTTTTGGAATTTTTATAAGGAGACTTTATTAATTTTATATTTTTAATGGGCCAACTATTACTTTTTTCATTTCATGGGCTTAAAACGTCAAAATTTACCCAATGGGCCCAAGAAGTGCATTTTATTCTCCATCAAGCCCATGTTATTCTCTATAAGACCCAACAAGTCTATTTTGGATTTTTTTCAACAAGCTCACTTTAAATTCTCAACAAAGGCAATATAAGCCCATTTTAATTTTACAACAAAGCCCATTAATTTTTTTCTTTCTCCAAAATTTTTATTAATTCATTTAGGCCAAAAATTTTCATATGAATACTTAATTGAGGCTCCTACGTGATTAAATTTATAATTGGATTTACCAAGTGAAATTTTATTTTTTGAATTTATCACTTTTTGTTTCTTACAATTTGGTTCTCCCATTTCAATTTTTATGAAATTCACATTTATGATTTTATTTATTCTTGCAGTTTTGAGAACATGTGTTCATTTATTTTAATTTTAGAATTTGATAATTCAATTATACAAGAATTTATTTAAGTAGGATTGAATTTTATAATTAGGATTAATATTATCCTAATTATCATGAAACCTAGGATTAGGTTACATAACTCATACACTAGTTTGACGACTAACTTATGATGACTCACATAAAATACAAAATTAACTAATTAAATCCTTATAAAAAAATCTAAAAAATCTAAAAAAAATTTTATTAAACAAATAAAGAAAAAAAACACATGGCCATTCGGCTAAAAGAATTTTTTTCACCCCTTAGTCAAATTTTTCCCTTTAAAAATACGGTAGGATGGTTCACATTCAAGATGAATGCTTCCATAACAAAACAACACAAAAAAAATCTAAGTTTTTCAAGTTTTCAAGGTAGTTTACTTGGAAAACTCTTGATTTTTGGTTATTTCAAGCATATTTCTTCTTTTTAGTGAGCTTGGTGATTACTTGTGCTCTTGAATTTTGATCCATGTTGAAAGGCTAAGTATGAAAGCAATGATCAAAGTTTCTTGATTTAGTTGTTGTATTATATTTTTCTTGAAATTAAGTTGATTTTCATTAATATAATTTATGTTGGTTTATGGAAATGATATTATTTTCACATGTATATATTTTTGTGCTATTTTTCTTGGTGTTTTCATGTTGATTGTTGATGAAACATGTTGATATGTTCATGATTTTATGCATAATCAAGCAGGATAAAAATTAATGTATAGCAAAGGGAAAGAAAGTGCATATTGACACTCATATGCAATCAAGAAGATACATAGAAAGAAATGAATGACTTGGAGTTGTCATGAAGGAAGAACAAGAAAGACTTGCTTCAAGAAAGGGAACCTTTAAGATAACCATTTAGGAAATTAGGCAAGAATTACAATGATGAGGGGATGATATCCGTTCCTTGGTCTGAGCTTACAAGAGATGGAAGCATATTGGTATGAGAAATTATAGTGGGGCAAAGAAAACATAGAAGGTGGAAAGTTAGGTGCATAGGCCGATAGATGTACATTGAACATCTCATGGAATAGGTTCATTTAGCTGTCATCCGGGCAAGAAAGATGGTGGAAAAGATTAAAGTCCTGTAGAGACAGATTAACACCACTAGGGAATATAGGCACATCATACTTGAATTTTTAGAAGAGGCTCAAAAACAACATGAGTAAGTTAAAACCTTTCTTAGATATAATACACATATGAGCAACAATGCGAACGTGTAGTTCTTTACAAAGTTAATGAAAATTTTTTGAGTTTGGAATTTTTTGCTAAAGCAAGCGTTCTTATAAGTGTATTCATTCATATATTTATATGTTTATACCAAGTGTACATAACCATTCATAAATACATACTCACACATGCATTAACATCACTAATTCACAAATAAGATTTAACTAAAAAAACTTGGAATTTTAATGGTTTCAATATTGCAAATTTAGAAAGACCAACAGAACGACCACCCACACATCAATTATACTTAATATAGAGTAAGAAGAATGGCAAAATATCATTTAGCAACACTAGAAAGATTGGAGGATAGTCATCGTGAAGCCTAAGAGGCTGTGATGAAAAAACAAAAAAATGCGGGAACAAATTGCGAGATTAATGGAACTACTTATGGCAAGGGAGCTAGCTTGCCAACAAGTAAAAATTACTATTGATACTCCTGCTAGGGGATCTTAAGGGGTTCCAATTGAAGAACAGTTGGCTAATATTCAAGATGCACAGCTGACAAATACCTAAAATGTACAACAAAATATGCCCATAATTAATTTGCCACCAATCATTGTTATTAACCCTAAGACTTTTTCCCAAGGGGCAGATGCAAAAACTGTAACCACACAAGAGGAGTCAATGGCTCCTAGCCTTGATGAAGAAGAAACATAGAAACAGAAAAGTAAGATGTAGGCTAAAATGAAAATCAAAAATAGAAAATGACAACTCCATGAAAGGAGGCTTAAGGCTATAGAATGGAGTGAGCTCTATAGTATCATTGATGTTGAGGATCTTAATCTAGTACCGGACTTAGTCCTCCCACCAAAGTTTAAAATGCTTGAATTTGAGAAATACGAGAGTACCACATCCCCACAAGCTCACATCAAGATGTTTATCTAGAAAATATCCAAGCATGCATAAAATGACAAGCTTTTTATTCATTATTTTCAAGAAAGCTTGTTATGGTCAACGCTCAAGTGGTATAATGATCTGAATTGTGCTTAAATTCAATGTTGGATTGATCTGGCAATGCATTTTTGCATCAATACAAACACATGGCTGAGTAGGTACAGATAGGCTAACCCTTCAAAATATGAAGAAAAAGCCTATTGAATCTTTCAAAGAATATGCTTAGAGGTGAAAGGATATGACCTCTCAAGTTCAAGCCTTATTAACTGGAAAATACACCATAAAGTTGTTCATAAACATTCTACCATTCTTACTACCATAAATTAGTAGGGAATGCAACTAAGAATTTTGCTAACCTCATCATCATGTGGGAAATGATTGAGACAACTATAAAAGGTGAAAAAATTATGACTGACGAGTCTTCTACTAGAAAAAAGTTAGATCTAGTAAAAAAAACAGAAGGCTTCATCCATCAACTATGCCAATCAAGCATATCACCAAGGACCTTACCCTTATTATTAGAATCAAGGTCAGCAAACCCAAAATACATTTTCTTTTAATGCACCTTAAGCTCCTGCTCCACTAGCCCCATAGATCATCATCCTAAATCCTCTTTTTTAAAATCAACCCAAGCCAAGTGCCAACCAAGGAGCCCAAAGAGCTAGACAACCTAAACCTCATTACATGCCTCTTTCTTATTTTTATAAAGAAATATTTGATAAGCTTTTTGAGGCCCAATTAGTAGCTCTCATTTTAGCAATATGAAGGTAATTTCCTTAAAGATAGTGGAGTAATAACCCCAAGGCTATTATAGGTTAATTAGCTACTATTGACTTTATGGGGGTAAGTCATATGACTAAAAGTGGTTGGCATCATGGCCCTGAAACTAGTAAAATAGGTGTCGTAATGTACCCCGGGGTAGATCCTTGCCGATCTATAGGTGCGTACGACTTAAAATATTTTTTTGACTTGGAATGTCTTTAACCGAGATTCTTCCTTTGGAACATGATAAGAACAAAAAAGTACTGATTCTTAACTTATGACACAGTGAGGGGGACCATAAAATGAATCGCTTATCTTATTAGTCTCGGATGACCATCACAAAATGGCCAACGCTTAGAGCTGCCAAAATGGCCAACGCTTAGAGTTGCCACTGATCATTTTGGGCTAGGCATGGTCGGATGCCTATTGAAACCTATGTACAAAGATTTGTCATTTAGGTTTGGGAGTTGATTACGCACAATAAGGTATAAACCTTTTTGCGATGCCCGAAATCGATACCTTACTAGCTATATCTTATCTTGGTTTAGATTCTTTCGATTTTACCTCATCATTATTTTGATATAACCCTCTTTTAATACATGAATCTTATAGAAATGCAAATCCAGGTTTTGATGAAAAAGATTTAATTTTATATACGCCCTAGAGAGATAGGGAATATAGAAATTTTCAATAAAATGACCTTTGGATTTTACTTTAAAAATGGAATGTTCCACTTTGGGCACTGGAGAGATACCTACACAAAACATTACCTTTAATTTTATTTGAAATGATTTGAAAACATGAATGCAAATAATCATCACAAATAAATCATGTTAGTAAAGCAACAAATGAAGTAACATAAAATGGATCATTGAATGCAATGATAAAGAAAAAGGGATAAACTATTGGAATTTATCTCACAATTAGCATCGATTATCTAGGAACAACCGAATCAATAATTTTTTTAGATGCATCTGGGTTTCTTAATTAAACAAGGTTTGTTTGATGTATTCATGGAAATCCAAAAAAGAGAAAAATTTAATTATAGTTGAAAGACAGGGTTAGAGTTCCCCTCAAAAAAAAGGGGCTAGAGTATCCCCGTGGATGACAAATAATTTTGACAAAGAAAGATTTTTAAATCTTGACAATTTTGAAAAGCAAGGTTAGAGTATCCCCTCGGAAGGTCGGGGTTGGAGTATCCCCATAGATGACAAATCATTTTGACAAAGGAATACTTTTTAATCTCGATAATTTTGAAAAATAGGGTTAGAGTATTCCCTCAAAAGGTCAGGGTTGGAGTATCTTTGCATGAGCAAGAGCTATCAAAAAATGAAATGAAATGAGGCATTTTGCACATCAAAGAGGCATTAAGGCATCCAAATCTTAAACTAACACAACCAAAAGCCACAATAATGCATAAGAATCCTAAGAGGGTGATGGAAACATGAAGAGCTCACTAAAATGATGAAGATACTAAAAAATAGAAAATGAAAGTGATAAAGTAATAAGTTATACCAGCAAAACTTCACTTTTTGGCCAAATAATTAGAGCAATAGAGATTGCTTGAATTTTTCTCTTTTCCTTATTGTTAATAAGAAAGAAAAAAAGAGAAATAATGAGGTTTCGGTTCTGGTATGGATGAAGGTGATTTTTAGAATGTATAATGGTTGGGAATGAGTGTTTTGGGGCTATTTTTGGGTGGTGAGTGAAGAGCTACGAGATTCTGGTTTTCTTGGTGTACGAATATGTTTTGGAAGCTGAAAATGAGCTAGAATCTAACCTTTTTTAGCTGAGATATAAGTGGTCTATTTATACCAGCATTTTGGAGCCAATTTAGATGTGTTTTTGGTCATTTCAAGGATAAAGTGATATCAGCTTAGTGGCTATAGAGTGGCTGTAGGGAGTAACTTGCTGCCAATATGATGGACATAGGGTGGCTGGTTTAAATGCTAAAATGATTTTCCAGCCAATAGGTTGGCTGATGGTGATCTTGGTCAACAAACTAGAGAGAGTAGGGTGATCATGTGACCTTGACCTTTTTAATCCAATTTAGACTTCAAAAAATGTTTTGATTAATTCAAAAGTCTAAATTCGTAATCCGATATAGGTTTTAATCTTTTATGATGCAAAAAAACGAGTTAAAATCGAGTTTTGGATCAATGGTAGATGAGTAAAAAATGCCCAGACTAGGGAAAATAGCCTGTATGTGTCTATATATTGCAGAATATGTCGATACATTTGGTCTAAAAACCTTGAGTGTATCGATACAATAAACATTGTATCGATACAATGATCATTATATCGATACTATAAGCCATTGTATCGATACTATGAACCACTGTATCGATACATGTTGATATGTATCGATGCATTTCTTTATAGAATGCATGTTTTAGTCTTGGCATGGCCTAGTATCGATACATGAGGTCCTGTATTGATACAGAAGCTCATGTATTAATAGATCTACATGTTGTATCGATACAAATGGGGACATTTCAAATTTTTGGATTATTGGAGCATTGCATCGACACATTCAAGCAAAATTGTGAATTTTCTCATATATTTTGTCCCTGGACACCTTGAACTACATCCTTTAATGCTACATCTTTGGATTTACCTTTGATATGATCCATAGCCCTTCTTGACCTCTTCAAGATCATCGCCCCCTTCTTATATCCGTGGTCCAAATTGCCAAAAAATTAGCCTAAATAAAATAAGGTGTCTACAATAGGTGCTAAAACAAAAACTAAGGGACAAATGTTTGAAAAAGCCACAGTAACTAAAGATGTCTTAATAAAAATTCAAGAAGTAGTATAAGAAAAATAAGTGTCCAAATTTCTTAAATTTACATAGTACAGTGAGTATAGCATTGTAGAGCAACTGAAATAGCAACTGGCAAAAATCTCTTTGCTAGCTTTGTTACGCAGCTCTGAGCCGCACTGTAATGCTTTATTGAAAGTGCTTAATTAGGCATACATCGCTTAGGATTTTTTGAAAGTGCCTAACGTCTTTTATCAACAATGGGCCAACTCTCAGTATAATGCCACTAGTCACCTTATCTCCATTACCATTAGACTTAGATTAAGCATGGCCGGATGATGGTCAAGGCTTTTGATGAAATAAAGAGAGAAATTAAAAGAACTATTTCAATCACTCTAACATCAACCCATGCCTATTTGAAGTAGAGTTCCATATGATGAATATTATCCTTGCATACCATTGCTTGTTGGAACAACCATGGATCCACTATGCTAGCACGTACTATCATTAGTTTATCAAAAGGTCAAATTTATAATTAATGAAAAAAATGATCAACATATCCTCTTCGAACATAGTAGCCATGACCTCTACTAAAGCCCTTTATATTGAAATAGATGCCACAGCTGAAGAATGTTCATTTAAGGCTTTTAAAATTGTTAATGCCTATTTTATTGCAAAAAGATATATAATCTCGAAACCCAGGCTTTCAAAAAGCACCAGTATGGACCTCAAGCTTACAGTGGGGAAAAGCAGCCAAGCTAAAAAAGGCTTAGAAAGTATTTACAAATGATAACTCGATCCATTAAAATATCTAGTAAAAGGGGTAAACATGAACTAGATTTTAAGCTAGAATGGAGTTAGAAGAAGAAATCTAAAATAAAACTCAAGAAAAGAAGTTAACCTGAACCATAGGTCGAAAGTCAGGCCAAAATTTAGTCATTTATCCTTTATTAAAGGAAATTTTTTGCCATGGAGGGGTCATAAATTTATAGATAGAGGAAAAAAGCAAAAGATAGCGTATTGGTTATTAATGAAGCCATTAAAAGGTTTAAAGTGGTTATCATTAAAGAAAGCAGCAAGGAGAAGGACAACAATCTTAGAATTTGCCTATGTTGTCCTAGATAATTCTTGAATAATTGGACTATCATTGAGAAAATTATAGTGTCTAGGTTAATTCTAGAGTAACTCCAAAAGGTCCCCTGATTTGTTTGGGGCCAAAAACATAGAAGAATCTTTTTGTAAAGGGCTGAAAATGTTAAATAATCATTTTCAAAAATGAAATGGATATCACTTTTAGTGAATATTCAATCTTTTTCGTACCAATACTATTTTTTTTCATGTACACATACACAAATCACAACATATCTTTGTTTGGCTATTCTTTTCTTTTTATCTCTATAGATTCTCAAAAGCACAGAAGTGGATAATCTTGTATAGGATTTGTAGGTTAATTTTGAACGATTTGTGTGCTTGAATGAGGTTAATCTCGAAAAGAATGTTGATGGTTATACTTTGCCTCCTAATTTATTCAAACTAACTGAGGAAAAAGATAAGTGAATAATGCCTCATGAAGAGCCCCCACAAACATTACAAATTTAGGGGATCATGATAACAGAGAAAAGGTAAGAATAGGGATTGCTATCATGCCTACCACCACAATAGGACTGATAATCTGCTTCAAGAGTTTTGAGATGTCTTTGCATGGCTATACCAAGATGTGCTGAGCCTAGATACAAAGATTATAGTCCATAAGTTGCCTCCAAAACCAAGATACAGGTCGGTTCAGCAACGTTTAAAAAGGATGAAGTCGAAGATGCTTTTAAAGATTTAAAGAAGAGATAAAAAAATAGTTTGTCATGACATGGGGTACTTTTTGCTATAAAAGAATGCCATTTGTGTTAAAGAATACTAAGATAACTTATCAAAGGGTAACTGTTACTTTATTGCATGATATAATGTATAAAGAGATTGAAGTATATATAGACAATGTGATTGCTAGCTCATCCCTAGAGGAGAGACATATCATTGATTTACAGAAAATTATTCAAAAGGTTGAGAAAACACCAATTAAAGTTAAATCCAACAAAGAGCAAGGTCAGGGAACTTATTAGGCTTTGTAGTAAGTGAAAAAGGGATTGTGGTTGATCTTGATAATTAAAATCATTCAAAACTTGCCACTTCCATGCACGTAAGAGGAAGTAAAAAGTTTTCTTAGGAGGTTAAATTATTGATAGTCTTATTTCCCAACTTATGGATAAATATGATGTAATTTTTTGGCTTCTCTGAAAACATAATCTGGGTGAATTGGATGAAGATTGCCAAAGAGCATTTGAAAAAATGAAAGACTATTTGTCAAACCCATCGGTTATAGTGTTGCCAATTTTAGAGTGACCCTTTATATTGTACCTTACTATGTTTGAACGATCTATAGAGTGAATGTTGAGGCAACACAATGCAATCAGGAAGAAGGAAAGAGGCATTTATAACCTCAGTAAAAAGTTCCTAGACTGAGTTAAATTATTCCCAAATAGAAAAAAATATGTTATGCTTTATTTTGGATTGCAAAAAACCTTAAACAATACACGTTATATCATACTACATGGCTAATTACCAAAATGGATCTGATCAAGTACCTCTTTGAAGTGCTAGCACTATTTAAAGGGATAATTAGATAGCATGTCTTGTTATCAAAATATGATATAGTCTACATGAGTCAGAAGGCTATAGAAAGAAGTGTTGTTGTCGAATTTTCAGTAAGTTAGGTGCTTGATGCTTATCAGCCTTTAGACTTTGATTTCCTTGATGGGAATTTAATGAATATCTTTGTTGAAGAGGAAGTAGAACAGCCTAAAGAATCAGTATGGAAGATGTTTTTTGATGAATCTTTAAATGCTTTGGGCCATGGAATTGAGGCAGTCTTGATATCCCCAAAAGAAGACTATTATCCTTTCATTGCCAAATTAAATTTCAATTACACAAATAATGGGGCAGAATATAAGGTATGTGTCATGGCATGCAACATAAAAAGGAAAGCTCAAGTGTTGAAAGTCTACGAGGATTCAACTTTAATGATTTATAAACTACATGGAGAATAGGAAACTCAAGATTCGAGGTTGTTGCAGTATAAAAAATCTGATTCTAAAATTATTAAAAAAGTTTAAAAAATGGACTTCATCCATTTGTCTCAAAACAATGATAAAATGGCAAATGCTTTAGTTACTCTTACCTCGATGTTTAAAATAAATAAGGGATAAGAAGTGACCTCAATTCAGATGAGTTTATACGAGTCTCCATGTATTGCCATAATGTTAAAGCAAAAGTAGATGGCCTCTAATGGTATTATGACATCACAAGATACCTCAAGGATTAAGCATGCTTGGACAATGCCTCTGAAACTAATAAAAAGACGTTAAAGAGGCTGGCAATGAGTTTCATCTTAGATAGTGAGATTCTCTACATGAAAAGTTATGACTAAACATTGCTAAGATGTGTGAATGCTTTTGAGTCACAAAGAATCTTATAAGAAGTACATAAAGATGTTTTGGAATTTAGGCTAATGAACATAAAATGGTACGGCAAATTATGAGACTAGGCTATTTTTGGATGACCATAGAGGGTGATTGTGTTAGGTATGTCTGAAAATGCCATAAGTGTCGATATATACAGACAAGATCCATGTGTCAACCCCTATTGCATGTTATAAAAGTGCCATGGCCCTTTTCTATATAGGGCATGGATGTTATTAGACTAATTTCCCTTATAGCTTTGAACCATCATTATTTTATCTTAGTAACCATAGACTACTTCACCAAGTGGGTAAAAGTAGCCTCTTAAGCAAATGTAGTAAAGATGATGGTGATAAAATTCATAAAAGTTAATATCATTTGCCAATATGGAATTTTTGAGAGAATTATAACAGATAATACCTCTAATTTGAATAATAAAATGACGGACAGGGTGTGTACCCAACTCAAAGCCTCACATCACAATTTGATGACATCCCATCCAATGATGAACGGAGCCATAGTGGTAGCCAATAAGAACATTAAAAAGAATTATGGGGAAAATGATGGAGACCTATAAGGATTGGCATGAGAAACTCCTTTTCGCACTGTTAGCTTATCAAACTTTAATAGAAACTTAAACTGAAGCCACCCTTACTCACTGGTATATGGCATGAAGGCTATGTTACTAATTGAAGTGGAGATCCTTTGACTCAGTGTACTGATAGAGACAAAGTTAGAGGAGGCTGAATGGGTTCAAGGTTGTTATGAAGAAGAAAATAGGCTAAAAGCTATCCAACATTGGTGAATATACCAGAAAAGGAAGATGAAAACCTATGACAAGAAACTCTGCTTGAGGTAATTCAACGAAGAAGAATCAATATCAAAGAAAATCTTTCCTGCCTAAAAGGATCCATGGGGTAAGTGGTCACCAAATTTGGAAGGACCCTATATGGCTCAGAAATTGTTTTAAGGAAGAGCATTGATTTTGGTAAAAATAGATGAAAATACTTTACTGAACCCTATCAATTTTGATAATGTAAAGAAATATTATGCCTAAAAGGCAGTAAAAAAAAATTTTGAATAAAAACCCTAAAGGGCTTTTGGATGATATTAAAGAAAAAAGAAAGGAAAAGAAAAAAAATAAAAAGCTAATAAAAAAGGAAGCTTCAAGTAAAAACCTAGAAAAAGTGTATCTCAAACATTCAAAAAATTGAACAAAGCATAATTTGCCGAGAGGTTAAGATTATAGAAGAAAAACAGGGCATAACTGACAATATCTTCAAGAGGTTAATCTCTACAAGAGTAAGTATCCTATTCAGGAAAGATCTTTGAAGAATGGAATAAGAGATTTTGCCTATCTGAGTAATGCCCAATTTCTTTTTATACCTCACTCTTATTTTTTTAGAAAAGTCAATATTGTATTTCCTTCTTTTACTAAAATATAAATACATATTTTTGCCCATACCATCATTAGATTCATTTTTTAGTTATGTTGTATTTCTATTAAATAATGATTAACATTTTAGAAATAATGATAAAAATATTATTTTGCATTACTTTAGAATTAGGCCAAAACTCTATTGGGAACTTGTCAATATTTTAGTCTTTTTGGACACTCTAGAAAGGATTAGGGTGGATGGATAATGCTCTCAAATATAAAAGAAAAAGAATTAAGAGGCATGGTCAAAGAACATCGATGATGAGAAAAAGACAAATCATTTCAAGAAAAATAGAGGCACAGATTCCCTTACTAAAGGAAAAAAAAATCCATAACATTTGCTAAGGATACCTTCAATTCCAAAGACAGAAGCATGGTCACCTTATGAAAAGAAAAGAAATATTCACAACATTTTTTTGAAGATGCTTTCAACTTCAAGTTGAGGCGTAGGCTTACCCTACCAAATAAAAAAAGATATTTGTTACATTTTCTAAAAATACCTTCAGTTTTAAAAATAGAACAGATTAAAGTTTATCCATAATGAAACCCATGAATCAGAAAATATATCATAAGAATTCGTCATATGCATTTTTCATGCATTTTCATTACACCAATAATTTGTTGATAAAAGATTGAGCATGAGTTAGAAGGACCATTCAGTACGCTGACTTTCTCAAAATTGAAATGTAAGTTTCATATCCTTTCAAACCAATCAAATATCAAATTTTATCTCCATCTAAGTTGACTATCATGGTTCTGCCATGGGCAATCCTTTTAGATTTAGGTTCCACCTTGGTCTACCTTTTTACACCTAAGCTCCACCCTAATCAATTATCATGGTCATTATGGTGTTCATTCACCATTGCCACGTATCTATTGTCTTTACAAGTTTGATGCAAGAAATGATGCATATGACATGAACATGATAAATAATAAGGTAGTACAAGGTTAGAGAATATTGGTAAGAAAAAGGAAAACAACAAAAAATAAATCATAAAGATTGCCCTAGTAATAGGCATTACGATGCCTTGCGGTAGCCTTAAAGGATTGAAGAAATAATTACTTTTCTTTCATGGTACAAATTAACACAGACGCAATATGATGTGACTGAGTCAAAACCTCCCGATAAGGAGACTTTTTTTGGGTTAAAACTTACGATACATGTGAGAATACTAGTTCATCAACACCTAAGGGCTATTGGTGCCAAGCCATTAATTGGATAGCATGGCAGCTTAATCTTGTTAAATTTCATTCCTTTAAAGGTGCTACAAAGCCTAGACTGGAATTTTAAATGACAATCTTCACATGCCATCATTTATAAGAGTGTTATAATTGTTAGTCATTGATCGGACAATAGTAATTTAATCGGGTTAGGTGTGCCTTTGATGAGGTGATACGAAACCTCTCGGGCATAATTAACTAATTAGGTAATGATGTTCATTTGTCATCATTTATTTTGAACATGCATTAAGCCATCAATCAGATAGCATAATGGCTTGACTGGGCCAACTTTAACAATTTAAAATTAATGGGATAGCTTTAAAAGGATCTAGGTGATAATAGTTGCATGTGTCATCTAAAGGAAAATAAGTCTTAACCGTCCATCAGATAGCATAATGGTGTGCCTATGAATGTATTTCCCTATGCAAATATAGAGGGCCACTTACGAGAGACATAAGTAATTTACTCCCTGAAAGTTTTTGCTTTGCTTATGTAGAGGGTTACTCACGAAGGCAAATAACTCATTGTCTCTTAAAATTTTGAGACCCTCATCCTACCATGGAGTTTGGTGAGAATCGAATGCAAATATGAGTGCACAGTATGCATCCAGGAAACAATCGAACCTTTTTATTTACCCTTTATTGTTGTATTTATTGGATTGATATTTATTTAGGAACAAGGTAGTCCATGACAAACAAGATAAAAATCATGGAAAGTAAAAATTAGTAAACAAAAATGAAAAGAAATTATAAGTAAATAATGACCAAAAGCTAAGGGAACTGAGAAAACAAGTAGAACATAACTAGTTGTAGGACTAACTATTTAACATGTCCCTAGTGTGATCTACCCTTTACAGAGGCACAATTGCCCGAATCGTTCAAATGGTGATGCGTACGACTTAAAAAGATTGTTGACTTTGGTTATCCTTTGATCGTGGTTTGAATTAAGCATGATGAGATGATAGCGAGGGGAGTGACTATTTAATGAATTGCTTGTCCAATTGATTTCAGATGGTAACCATGAAGTGGCCAAAAACTTAGAGTCGCTATCGATCATTTTGGCTAGGCATGATCAGATGCCTATTGAAAATGATATTTCGAGTTACAAAACTAAAAAAAAACTTCAATTTCAAAGCCTACCAAGTCTAGAGATTCATTGGTTCAGTTTAGGAGTTGGTTATATATGGGAAAGAATTAGCACCCGCACCTCACCCGAAATTAGTCTTTGCTATCCATGTCTTATGTTGGTGTTTTGGTTTCTTAGGTTTTGACTTGTCATTATTTTGATATAATCCCCTTTTAATGAATTAATTTTATGTGAAAATTATAAATCTGGATTTTGAAAAAAAATTTAAATCATGTATGTGCCTCGAAGATATAAGGAACATAGGGATTTTTATGAAAATGATCTCTAGATTTAATTTTGAAAATTAAATATTCCTTATTAAGCAGTGAAGAGATTCCAACATGGAACATTGCTTTATAATTTTCGGAAATGATTTGGAAATTATAAGTGCACAATGGACTTCAACTAGGGAAACATGTTAGTAAGACAAAAAAGAGTACAATAATAATGTTGAATGAAAAATAAAGACAAAAAAAGGCATAAAGTGGAGAGACAATTGGAATATATCTTGTAATTATCTTCGATTATTAAAGAATAACCTAGATAACAATTTTAAGACGTGTTTCTACTTGATGGTCATTTGAGTTATTAAAAAAATGTTTTGATTAAGAGGCCTGGGGAAGTTCGGGAAAGAGAAAATTCAAAATTTTCAAGTGAAGAGTGAGTGGAGTATCCTCTCAAAAGATGGGTTAGAGTATCCCCAATGGTGAAAATTTTAGTGATTTTTTTTTAAATTTGAATGAAATATGTAAAAATGGGGTTAGATTGTCCCCTAGGAGTATAAGGTTGGAGTATCCCCAAAGGTGGAAATTTTGGTAATTTTGGAGGTGAAACATTTTGACAAAAAAGATTGAATTTTGATTTAAAACCAACATCAAATTAAATAAAAATTTTTTAGAGTTTTAATCTGAGCCTAAGGGACTTGTTTTGTGACACTCACTCCATAACGAATTAATCGAATGCATTTTGAGGCACTTAAACATCTCGAAAATTAGTTCAAGAAATTTGTCTAATTCCTTAAGTCCAAAAGCAAGGGATTACATCGCACTGTTACCTTTCATGAATTTATTTTGGGTTCATCTAAAAGCTTTAGAGGGTAAACAAGGTACCGTTAGAAAGGTAACTTGAAGAGGATTAATCTAAAAATATTCCAAAAATCCTAGAAAATCGCTTTCTAGGTGGAAGTAATTTTTAAAGTTAAGGTTGTTTCAACACAAGTAGCATATGCTGGGGAAAATGTGTATCAGATTTTGAAAAATTAACTTAGACTCATTTAGAATTGTTAAATCATAAATAATACCTTTCTTAAAAGTTAATTTAACTTAGTTTTTGGGAAAAATCTTTTAAAAATATAAAAAAAAATCACTTAGTGCACCGAAATGGCCCAAATAGAATGTAAATCTTAATTCTAGGGGTTCTGGATCACTATGGTTTGAAAAATCATGACTTCCTCTTCCGAAATGATTTAAAGGCAAACAAGACACCATTGGAAAGGTAACTCAATGTTCATTAAAGGAAAATATCAAGAAATTTTGGAAAATACTTTAGGGATTGAAAATGATTTTTCAAGTTATGATTATAGTGATGCAAGGGCAAAATAGGGTATTTACTTAGTTTTTCGGGTTTCATGGTACTAGGGTTGGGTAACAAAAGGGGGTCGGTGACAAAAGATTTACAAACTCATTCACATGATCTTGAAGTAATTTGAGATGATGCAACAGCCTATGAACCAAGTCGCTAATAAGGGTATTAGGCTTAAAATTAAGGCACAAACACTTTTAAAAAAATAACAAGGCTATGTTATTTTGAAAATAAGGATTTTTAGCCTCATTTAACCATGAATCCAAAAATAGAAAACTGGATTTATCCCTAAGATCAAAGGACCAATATAGTGAAAACATTAAA
Organism: Adansonia grandidieri; assembly: GCA_038382065.1. Lineage (NCBI taxonomy): Eukaryota > Viridiplantae > Streptophyta > Magnoliopsida > Malvales > Malvaceae > Adansonia > Adansonia grandidieri. The sequence continues at coordinate 61 of JBBYHK010489256.1, read as the reverse complement.
TCCATGTTAGTCTCTATTTATTGGAGGTAACATAGACTTAACTTTGAGGGTTTTTTTGAAA
>JBBYHK010489245.1:0-16246 GCA_038382065.1 Adansonia grandidieri | reverse complement strand
TTTGACATGGAAATGGGTGACATAGATGCAAGAAGATGACAAATAAAGTGTATGGAGATGATATAAACATGTTTATAGAAAGGAATAGATGTTGGAGTTGTCAAAATAGGACTTTTATTTCATAAAACTCCTTAAAACACTAAAAAATGTTTGAACATGCCTAAAGTGACCACTTAAATACGTAATGGGTATGTGAATATGGAAGAAACATGGTAAAAGATGCACGAACAAAGGCTGTGTAATGATAAAAATAAAGCATGGTGAGTTTATATATCTAACAATATCAAGGTGCAAAGAGGGTCATCAAGATCCTAGGATTACCATAACCAAGGCAACAAAGATACATAGGAGTATTAGGAGGGTGATGGCAACATGAAGGGTTCACTAAAGTGAAATAGATGATCCAAACAAAAAATAAATGGGACAAGGTAAAAAAATATACTAGCAAAGGCTTGAATTTTCTTTCTTTTTTGAAGTAGTAACTTTAAGCTCAGTCCCTTAACTCTTTTTGCTAGTTTAGCAAGAAAATGGTGAAAGAAAGGAGCTTTTTGGTAATATGGTTGCTTATAGGGTGTTTTGAGGATGAAAATATGTGAAAGGTTGAGATTTTGAAGGTGTTCTAGTGGTGGTTTTAGAGAGCTACGGGAATAGACATTGTTTGAATGTGAAAAGCAATGGAACAACTTTTTTGGTGAACTCTTGGAGCTAGAGTTGTTGGAATATTTGTGGGAATAGATGGAAAGTTTTTTGGGATTATTGGAGAGCTTTTTTGAGAGCTGAAATTTTTTTTAAGATAGTTGGCGGTGTTTTTTTTATTCAGCCCCTCCTTTTAGAAAGCAATGTAAATGGCATTTTTTATTTTTTTCTTCTGCATCAGGGGATACCTTCAGTTGCCATGCTTAGTTGACTTTCTTCTTATTGGTTCTGCCATGCTGAGCAAGGAGGGAAAAAAGCTATGAAAGCCTATAGCTGGAGATATGCCTACCACACCCTCTTACACCCATATGTCTTATGAAAGTGACTTTTGCATTAATTGTTTGGACTCTAAAAAATTGTTAAAATCGATTAATGAACCCATAGTTGAGGTTTGCAATATTTTATGATAGTTTCTTGGTGTAAAAACATCTTTAAATTAGTTTTTCAAAGGCTAAAAAATTGCTCGAACTAGGCAAAAATACCTTGGTGTATCGATACAAAACATGTTGTATCGATACACAAGGTACTTTTTACTCCTGAGCATCGATACAATGAGTTGCGTACCGATACTAAGAGCAAAAAATGTTTTCAGTCTCGAAACTTAGAGGCCAGTATTGATACTCCATGGATTTGTATCGATACTAATGCTTATGTATCAATACATTTTTCCAAAAATCATAACTTTAGCTATTGCCAAGGTCTGTATCGATACAAACATGCCACGTATTGATACCACACCTTGGATATCGATACCAAACCCTCTTGTGTCGATACTACATGTGAAAATTCAAGTTTTTTGCATTGTAAAGGCCTCGTATCAATACTTGTGCCTAAATATCACTTGTACGTACCTATGGCTTCCCAATTTACCTCAACTTGGTCAAAAATAATGGAAAATTGATTTGTGTATTCATTTGAATAACCTTGGTGACACCATGAAAAGTGGCCTTTGATGCCTTATTTTTATGTTTTGTTTAATACAGCAGTCGCCCTAGCTTTTATTTCTATTTTTTTAATTTTATCATCTTTTACCTAACTTCTAGGGTGCCCAAAATTGGTCCAGAAAAAATGAGGTGTCTACAGCTACCCTTATTTAGCCGCTGCTAAGTATTAGAACAAGTTAAAGACAAATAGATGCCATTTTGTTTGGATGGGATGATGGATTTGTGTGCCTCCTAAAAGTTGAGAGTTATTTAGTATCATGTCGAGATGGGTTAAACAACCTACAAAAAAGATTTTGATGAGTTTTTACTAGGTTGTTTTTCATTTTTTTTCAAACAGATGCCATCAACTTATGTGGGCTTTGCGATAGGTAAAGAAAGATGTCCAGCTTTTCGTAGACTGAGGTAGACTAGTGCCACCTACTTGTGTGGGCTTTAAGGTAAATGAAAAAAGATGTCTAGCTCTTTGTGAACTAAGGTAAATAGATGCTACCAGCTTATGTGGGCTTTAAGGTAAGAAAACATCATGCTCTTTGAGGACTGAGGTAGGTTACGTAGTGCTATTAACTTATGTGGGCTTTGATAAGCGTCTTGCTCTTTAAGGACTAAGGTAGGTAGCTACCACTAGCTTGTGTAGGCTTTGAGGTAGGGAAGTATCTTGCTCTTTAAGGATTGAGGTAGGTAGGTGCCACCAGCTTGTGTGGGCTTTTTTAAGCATCCTACTCTTTGAGGACTAAGGTAGGTAGGTGCCACCAACTTGTGTAGGCTTTGTTAAGTGTCTTACTCTTTGAGGACTAAGGTAGGTAGTTTCCATTAATTTATGTGGGCTTTGATAAGCATCTTGCTCTTTGAGGACTAAGGTGGGTAGTTGCTACTAATTTGTGTGGGCTTTGATAAGCATCCTATTCTTTGAGGACTGAAAGAAAATAAGTTTGGGATACCCTTCTTTGGTGGTTTTCAATGATCATATAAGGTCAAAGGTACTTACTTAAGGCTTTTTGGGGGTTTTTTGAAATCAAAAAATGGTACCTTAGATTCCCTATAAATTTAATTTTTGCATACGGGAGCTGATACTTGTAAGATGTTAATTGCTGCATAATGCATAAAGATGCAAATGCCTGCCTAATTGATGCAAGTTGATGACTTTAAAGGCCTAATCTAATGGCTAGTTTTGGGCTTTCTTCAGCTTTGGTGAGGTGGCCTTTTGCCTAGGGTTTGTTAATCTTGTTTTAAATTTCCAGAGGCTATAAATGTTAAGGTTGTCCCTTTTTTGAAGGTACAGGAGGTTCATGACCATTTACTGGGAGGAGATTTTGAGCATATTTTCCAAATATGGGGTCCTAAGGCAAGACTGGTTGTGGCCTTCCAAGAGTTCATTCTTGGTATTTAAACATGAAACAAATTTCCTGCAAAGTTTTATATTTCAAAGTAATGCTAGGAAATCTTATCATTGGTTTTACCCATTTATCAAGCATTATCAATTAAAAAATAAACATGATGTAACATGAATGTAGGGTTACAAAAAGGTTGTGGAAGAAATTAAACAATTGTATTTTCATTCAACGAAAGAGGGTGCAAGTTATGATAAACTTATAAATCATGAAAGGTTTTCCTAGTCGACTGGCTTTGACACTGATGACATAAATTCTCCACGGGTGCTTTTGAAGATTTTTTTTTGAGCAATTGATTCTTTTGCTACTAGCGACTCATAAGAAGATCCTTTAGATTACTCTATGGTGGGATAGAGGCCTTAAAGTTAGGTAGTTTCTATTTTTCATGTGCCGGTATGGATGAGGTTTCAGTGGTGTTGGTTAACACAGAACAGATGGGTTAGGTTATGACTTGGTGTCTTAGTTAGAGTTATAAATATAGGGAAGATTGGTTTTGGGCTAATGATAGTTTAGGCTTGGCTTTGTTTGAATGAGGAGGTCTGATCACTTAAGTCGCCCTCTCAGGTTTTCAACTTAAGCTATTTTTTTCCTTCCTTTTTTTTTATTTTTTATTTTATTTTGTTATTGTTTTTTCGCTTAAGTAGGTGAGGGACTAATAGAATGCCCTTTCGGGTTTTCATCTTAAAGTCCTTTTAGGCATAGTACTTCTTAACAGAATCTGAGTTCACAGGGTTGGGTAGGTCACTGCCATCCAACGAATAGGCATTTCACCATGTATGGCCCTTCCTAATTTGGAGTTTATTTTTTGTAAGAATTTTTATGGATTGGGAAAATTTGTTTGAGCACCAGGTCACTTTCTCGGAACTGACGAGGATAGATGTTCTTATTATGAGCTCTTATCATGCGCTTTTGATACATTTGCCCATGACAAATGGCTTTGATTCTTTTTTCTTTGATGAGATTAAGCTGCTCATATCAGTTTTTAACCTATTCAGGCTCTTCAAGTTACGATTCCATTAGGACTCTAAGTGAAGGGCTTTCAACTTCAATTGGCAAGATAGCCTCCATGTTGTAGACCATAGAGAATGGGGTGGCACCTGTGGAAGTTTATGGTACTATGTGATAGGCATGTAAGGCAAAAGGCAACTTCTCATATCAATCCTTGTACATCATAGCTATCTTTTCAGCTATCTTCTTGATATTCTTGTTGGCTACTTTAACTACTCTGTTCATCTTCGGATGGTATAGGATGGAGTTTCGATGATGAATCTTGAGCTGAGAGCAAACTACTTGCAACATCTTATTTTTTAGGTTGCATGCATTATCAGTGATGATCTATTAGGGAAAACCATATTTACAGATGATGTCCCACTTCACAAATTTGCACATGATAGATCTAATGATGTTGGCATAAGAAGCTGCCTCTACCTATTTGGTGAAATAATCAATCATGACCAAAATAAAGCGATGCCCATTAGAAGCCTTAGAGGTAATCGGTCCAATCATGTCCATGCCCTAAAGAGAGAAGGGCCATGGAGCTATCATAACATGCAGAGGTGTTAGTGGGACATGGATCTCGTTAGCATAGATTTGGCATTTGTGACACTTTCGAGCATAGTCAATGCAACCTTTTTCGAGAGTCAACCAATAATAACCTGATCGCATGACTTGTCTTGCTACTCAGTGTCCATTAGCATGCATACCACAAATCTGTTTGTGAACTTTTTCAAGTATTCTTTTGGCTATAGAGGCATCCATGCATCGAAGTAACACCTGATCCTATCCTTTCTTGTACAAAGTCTCACCATCCAAAATAAAGTTCGTAGCTAATCGTCTGATGGTTCTCTTATCAGTTTTGGTGGCACTTTTTGGATGCTATTGATTCTTGATGTACTAAAGGATGTCATGATACCATGGCAGATCATCTTTCTCTTCTTCAACATTCTAGCAATGTGCTAGGGTTGAATAGATACTCATTTGGATAGAAGCAGTGTTCGATTCTTGATTGACTTGAAACATAAAAGATAAAGTAGCCAAGGCATCAATGATTTGGTTTTCTTCTCGAGGTAGATGTTGAAAGCTAATATCATCAAACTCTTTCTTAAGTTTCGATATCAGATTCCCATAGTGGATCAGTTTAGCATCATCTGTTTGCTATTCTCCCTTTAGTTGGTAAATGATGAGGGCTAAATCTCCAAACACTTGCAATGTTTGAATACCCCTTTCAATGGCTACCTGAAGTCCTATGATGCAACCTTTATATTCGGCTATGTTGTTGGTGCAGTTAAAGTTTAATTTGGCTGTGAAAGGGTAATGGTTTCCCTTAGGTGAGCTGAGAATTACCCCAATTCCATGCCCTAGTGCACTTAAAGCTCCATCAAAGTACACCTTCCATGATGACCCACACTTAACAGTGTTCTTTGCCTCGAATATGCACATCAAGTCTTTGTCAAGGAACTTAAAGTTTAAAGGCTAATAGTCGTCTGTGACTCAGCTTGCCAAAAAGTCTGCTATTGCACTTTCTTTAATGGATTTTTGGTTCACATACACGATGTCATACTCAGAGAGCATAACTTGCCATCTGGCTAACCTCCCGGACAAGGTAGGGACGTCATGAAAATACTTGATGGGATCAAGCTTGGAGATTAACCGTGTAGTGTGGTACAACATGTATTGCCTTAACCTTCAGGCTGTCCAAGCTAAAGTGCAACATAGCTTTTCTATGAATGAATAAGTAATTTCATATTCTATAAACTTCTTGCTAAGTAATAGATAGCCTGTTCCTTTTTCCCTGATTCATTATATTGTCCTAATACAGAGCCTATCGACTTATCTAGGATAGATAGATACAGAATTAGTGGTCATCTAGTCACTAGTGGCACAAGTACTAGAGGGTTTGAAAGGTAATGTTTGACTTTATCGAAAGCTTCTTGGCACTCTTGTTTCCATTCTCCAAGATTTTGTTTTTCTAGCAGCCTAAAGATTGGATCGTATTTGTGAGTCAACTGAGATATGAATTGTGCTATGTAGTTCACTCTTTCTAAGAAACTTTTCATTTTCTTTTGAGTTTGAGGTGGTGATAGCTTTTGAATAGCCTTAACCTTGTCAAGATCCATCTCTATTCCTTTTACGCTCATAATAAGCCCTAATAATTTACCAGAGGTGATGCCAAATGTGCATTTGGCAGGATTTAGCTTGAGCTGGTATTTGTGACGCCTTTTGAAGAGTTTTCGTAGGTTGGCAATGTGCTTACTCTCTTTGGTTGACTTGGAAATCATATTATCCACATAGACCTCGATTTCCTTATGCATGAAATCATGGAACAATGTTACCATGGCCCTTTGGTAAGTTGCCCTAACATTTTTTAACCCGAAAGGCATCACTTTATAGTAAAAAGTCCCTCAAATGGTCAAGAAAATGGCCTTTTCAATGTCTTTGGCTGCCACTTTGATTGATTATAGCCTAAAAACCCATCCATGAAAGAAAATAGTGTATTTTTGGCAGTGTTGTCTAATAAGGTATCAATTTGAGGCAGAGAAAAATTATCCTTAAGGCTAGCTCAGTTCAAGTCCCTATAGTCCACACACATTCACACTTTACCGTCCTTCTTAAGAATAGGGACAATATTGGCTACCCATTCAGGATATTTGGCTACCTCAAGAAATCTTGCTTCGAGCTCCTTGATCTTAAGGAGCATTTCTAGTTTCATCCTCTTTAACTTTTGCTAGATTGGTTTGCATTCAGATTTGAGGGGAAGCTTATAAACTACAATGTCAATATCTAGTCCAGGCATGTCTTGATAAGACCAAGCAAACACATCTTGATATTCCAAAAGGAGACTTAGTAGCTCAGCTTGAGTTGATGCCTTTATGGAGGTTCTAATTTTGACTTTTTTAGGTCTTTTTTTGATCCAAGTTTTATGGTTTTAATGGATTCTTGATCAGGTAATATTTTTTTTCTTCCTGTTCAACTAGTCTCAATAGGTCTAAGGGTATGGGGTTTTCTTTAGGGTCCTCTTTAGATTTGACCTCACCAGCATAGATCGGTTGCTCAAAATCAATTCCTAAGGTTTCAGTATGAACATTCAAGCCACCTTTATTGGGGACTTGAAAATATGGAAAAGAAAAATATAGGTGAAAAAAAGAAAAAAAAAAGTCTAAGGTCGGCAAAAATTATTAACACAAAGAATGAATGCAAAATGCTTAGTCATTTTCATTGATAATACTTAATAAAAGCTGGCCATACAGAGGATCCTACAATGCTTTTGGGCGAGAGCATGTAGGTTTAGTTTATAGCATTCTTTGAAATAGACTTGAATAGTATAGGAATCTCAATCTTAGTCTAAACAGTTGGAACAAACCGTAAAGCGCACAATCTAGTCTTTGGACTTATAGTTGACATCCTTGGCTCACCAATCATATTGATAGAGATATCCTTGAAATCTTTGTTCAATATGAGCATAGCATTAGCAGAGCAAGTATTTACATGTCTCTTTAGGTGGAAACTTTCCCGAAGTGGTGGGAATATCATTGGCTCATCCTCTATGTCTCATCCTGACAAATAAGCCACTCTTCTTTCATGTTCTTCTAAGCTTGTGTTCGTTTCTACTGTGCACTAGGCTTGAATCCTAACCCTCTTTTATTGATTTGGTTAACCACTTTTAAGGCTTTAGAAATTCCTTGAAGGCATTTCCTGAGTCCCTTTTTGGCTTGGGCACCCTTACAACAGTCAACTTCAAACCCATATGAGTGCTCTCTGATAGGTGAAGCTGGACTATTGGCAATCCTTCTTTGATACAAGTAGCATTGATGAACTCAAAGGCTTAGAAAAAGGTTCTGGGCCATTTTAGTCAGGTTCGACATATGGGGCATTAGTTGAGGTAGTAGCAATGATATCTTCCTCTCCTCTAATACTAACAACTTTATTGTCAATAATGAATTTTAGCTTTTGGTGCAAAGATGATGGCACTGCTCCAGTAGAATGAATCCATGGCTTCCTAACAGGCAGTTATATGATAAAGCAATGTCCATCACGTGGAAATCAACTTTGTAAGTACATGGGCTGATTTGGAATGGAATGGTGATGTTCCCAACACATTCTGGCAAGTTCCATCAAATGCTTGCACAATCATACGACTATTTTGGATATGAGATATGTTAGCAGGGAGCTTGTTCAAGCATGACATAGGCATTACATTTAAAGCTAACCTGTTATTAATGAGCATCTTTGGCAACGTGGTGCCTTTAGATACGTGGTGATATTGAGGGCCTTGTAATTTCCTCTTTCTCCATGTGGGATTTTATCATCACTGAAAGATGTGTAATTATCGGTAATGATGTTGTTTACAAGGCGATCCAACTAACCTATAAAGATTTCGAAAGGGATATAGGCCTTATTCAATACCTTGAATAAGGTATTCTTGTGGGCTTTTAAATTCAATAATAGGGACAACAAAAATATCTAGGTAGGTTGCTTGTTCAATAGATCGATGATGCTGTATTCATTGTGCTTGATGAATTTGAGGAATTTTGTAGCTTCTTTCTCACTCACTAGATCCTTGACGGCTATCAAATTTGAGTTATTGGTTGCAGACTTCAATGCTTGGGAAATGAGATTGGCATTCGACCACCTCTAGTTAGGTGTACTTACCACTGAAAGGTCAAGGCTTGCTACTTGCTGGCTAGATTCTCTAATGATTAAGTTTTTGCTTTCATAGTTCTAAGGAACTGCCTTATCATCTATATACGGGAAAGGAGATAGAAGTAGAATGATCATCTTTGGCAGAGGCTAAATAGGGCCAACTTTAACTCTTGGTCAGTTGTTTTACAAAATTAATAGCCTTTAATCCCTCAAGAGAGATTACCCTATTCTTCTTCTAGTGCATTAGTAGATGGTGTTGCATTTGTAGATTCAGTATGTGGGGCTTGCTTTTCCTCATAGAATTTGATGTTACCTTTGTTCATTATTCTTTGAACCATTGTACGAAACTCTTTGCATGTTTGAAGAGTATGGCCGCAAACAGTATGGAAGTCACAAAAGTTGTCAATCCTTTCTTCTATTTTCTCGGTTGCATTAAGTAACTTAGCCTACACCAAGATTTGCCAAATTGATTTCATTGGCATCCAAACTTCTTTTATGTTTTCCATAATCGTGCAATTTCCTTCAATGATCATTTCCTTTAGGCCTAACTCAACATGAGTTTGAGACAAACTGCCTTCAGTGTTGGATTTTGATTGCTTACTAGCCTCCATCTTTCCTTTCTCTTTGTCTTTATGAATACCTTTTCTTCTCAATTCATTTTTCATGGCCTCATCGATCTTCCTACAGAGTATGACCACATCTGTGAAGTTTTTTGAGAAGCTTCTTGCTACCTTTTTGTAATAAAGGGCTTGCAAACTGTCAATGAATCTAATCATTATCTCTTTTTTATCAGTAAGGGATAAATCTGGGCAGCCTCCTCCATCCATCTTGCAACATACTACCTAAAACTTTCATTAGCTCTTTTCCTCATGCCCATAAGAGACAAACAATTAGAGATATGACCACCGGTGAGTCTCTCGTTAGTAGCATTGATAGATGGATCATCATATCTATCCTACTCCTCCTAGAACTCAATTTTAGACTGATCCAGCATCCCTTGGATCATATTCAAGAGTGGTGGACAATGTTGCCAGTCGTGTTCTTGATCATAGTGGCAACAAGATGTACTAAGGGCATTTCTTTTTTTACTTTTGTTATCTATTACTATTCTGATTTTCATAAAAGCCTGCTAGACCTTACTTATCGAGGTTTTGACTTCTACCACACTTCTTTTAATTTGATAGCCTTTTCCATTGATTATCGCATTCACTATTGGTTTGATGTGATTAGGGAGTGGGTTGGCCCCCATATTGGGTCCAGGACCTTGCTCAATCTTGATCACTCCTTTTTCTAGTAAACCTTGCAGCATTCTTTTCAAAGAAGTACAATTCTCAATGGAGTGGCCTTGCGCTCCCATGTGGTATTCACAATAAGCATTCTTATCATACCATTTGGGGTATGGTGGTGAACTTGGGTTCATGAGTACTGGAGCCATTGGTTTGCCTGCCAATAAATGAGAGTAGATCTCTTTATATGAATAAGGGAGTAGCTTAAAGTTCTCCCTTTCTTGAGATACTTGTTGGTTATTCGAAGCTCTTGCATTGTGTATATTCTAGGGTTATGCATTTTGGGCCACAGTTTGCATGAGATTTGGTGCAAAGCTCATTGCAGGAGTGAACCTAGTAGCGTAGAGTAGTTATGGTGCTAATGAGTAAGGGGTAAGACCTGTATTCAACATGCTTGGGAAATATATAGGCTGTGTTGGTTGTAGACTTTCATTAAACCTAGCTTGGTTCTCGCCTATGGCATTCACTTCCCTTCCCTTACCTTTGTTTGCTATCTTTTTGGCTAATCCAGATGCTTCCTTGATAGATATCATGCCGCTTTTGATGGCATTCTCAATTATTTCACCTGATATAACCATATCGACAAAATTTTTTGTGGCGCTTCCTACTAGCCTTTCATAGTAAGGAGCTTGTAGGGTGCCAACAAATATAACTATCACTTTTTTTTTAGTTAAAGGAGGGTGAACTTGAGCTACCTCTTCCCTCCATCTCTGAGTATATGTCTAAAACTCTTGAAAGACTTTTTTTTCATGTTCATGAGAAAAAGACGATCTGGAACCTAATCAGACACATGCTTATACTGTTCAAGGAATGCACATGCCAAGTCTGCCCATATTTGAATTCTCACAGGATCAAGTCCAATGTACCATCAAAGGGCTACCTTAGTTAGGCTATCCTAGAAGCAATGCATAAATAGCTTCTCATTCTCTTCATGTCCTGCCATTTTATGATAGTGTAGACACCTCATTTTGTCTAGGCCAACCTCTAGCAACCTAAGGCAAAATCAAAGAGTAATGAAATCAAAAATAGAAATAAAGTTGGGGGACAATCTAAAATGCCTACGGGCCGTATTAAAGAAAATGTAAAAACAAGGCAACAAAGGCCACTTTTCATGGTATCACCAAGGTTATACACAAATCAATTTCCCATTGTTTGTAACCAATTGAGGTAAATCAAGAAGCCACAGGTTCGTACAAGTTAGATTAGGGCATAAGTATTGATACGAGGCCTTTATGGTGTAAAAAACTTGAATTTTCACATGTGGTATCGATATAGAAAGGTTTGGTATTGATACCCAAGGTGTGGTATCGATACCTAGCATGTTTGTATCGATATAGAGTTTAGCAGCAGCTAAAGTTGTGATTTTTGGCAAAATGTATCGATACATAAGCATGAGTATCGATATAGTCCATGGAGTATCGAAACTAGCTTCTAGGTTTTGAGACTATAAACATTTTTTGCTCTTAGTATCAATACATAACTAATTGTATCGATGTTCAGGAGTAAAATGTGCCTTGTGTATCAATACAACATGTTTTGTATCGATACACCAAGGCATTTTTGCCTAGTTCAAGCCATTTTTTAGCCTTCAAAAACCTGATTTAAACATGTTTTTGCACCAAAGAACTATCATATAACATTGCAAACCTCAACTATGGGTTCATTAATGGATTCCAACAAATTTTTGGAGTCCAAACAATTAATAAAAAATGTATCTTTCACAAGATATATAGGTGTAAAAGAATGGCTAGCATATCTATAGCTTGCAGGTTTTCACAGCCTTTCTGCCTCCTTGCTCAGCATGACAGAACTAATAAGAAGAGAGTCAATTAAACATGGTAGTTGTAGATATGCCCTAGTGCAAAAGAAAAAAATAAAAAAAATAACCTTTGCATTGTCTTCTAAAATGAGGGGCTGAACCAGAAAAAAAGGACAAAACCAGTTATTTGGAAAAATAAAGAAAAAAGAGGAGGGAAAAGCCAAAAAAAGACTCTCAGCAATCTATAAAAAAAAAATCTTCATCCATTCCCACAAATTCCCTAGCAACTTTAGCTCTAAAAACTTACCAAAAGCACTATTCCATTATCTTTCACTCATAAACAACCTCAATTCCTGTAACTACCCCAAACCACCACTGGAAAACCTTCAAGAACCCAACTTTCCACACATTTTGATCGTTAAAAAGCCTCACCATCAACCATACCACCAAAAAGCTACTTCCTTTTATCATTTTCTTGCTAAATAATAGCAAGAAGAAGGAAGAAATTGAGCCTATAGCCACTACTTCGAGAAAAAAGGGAAGTTCAAGTTTTTTTTGGTATATCCCCTTTACATTGATCTTTGTAGTTTCTGTTTTGTCATTAACATCATCTTGATAAACCCTTTTTATGCTTTTGGACACCTTAGGACTCATGTGGATTTTTTGTGGCTTTGGTTGTGGTAGTTTAGGATCTTAATGTTTTCTCTTGGGTGACTTCATGCTGTTTGGTTAACTAAGCATGCTTCTTTGCATTTTCATCACCATAAGAACCTTTGTCCATGTACTTCTTCCCATGTTCCTTCCATATTCATGTCTTCATCTCATGTTTAAAATATGCATCTTAACATGCTGTAAGTATGCTAATGTATTTCCTTGAAGCTTGATAGGCTCTATGAAATAATAATGCCTTTTTAGCAAACATTTTTTGAAAATGTTCATCCTAAGTATGTTCATGCATCTATCTATCATCCCCATGCATTTTTTGTCATCTTTTCTATGAAAATGTCATCTTTTCTTGTGCATATATGTCTTCCATATTCTTCATAATTTTGTGGCACTTTGCTTTTGTTGAGTTGTGTGCTTGAGTGCTAGAAAACCTGATTTTAAAAATATCCCTAAGTTAAGAACATGTCATCTCCCATACATGGAGAATAACATGGGCTTAAGATTTTTATGTAGTTTATTTTTCCAACTTTGGGGGCAAAGCAAGTATTCAGTTTTGAATTCATGGAAGAATGAGTATAAGAGTACTAGTTTTTCAAAAATGAACTGAAGTCTTTTGGTTGAAAAATGTGAACCCTTAGTCCTAAGCCAATCACCCCTATAGTGGCATGGTCAATGGGCTTTTTATCATTCCAAATAGTATCTAGGATTGTGGAATGAACTCGTGATGCCCATTTCAATCTCTTATCTTGGTTACGGATGTTGGAACATCCAGGGCCTGAGCTCAACTTGAAGAAAAACCAAAATACCGAATACCTCCCCTATTTTGTCTTGGTAGCATAGTGGCTCGGTCTTGAAAAATTATTAAAAAAATTAAAAATTATTCATCCAGAATGCGTTGGTATTTTTCCCTTGAAGGGTTTCAAATTACCTTTCCAACGATGCCTCATTTACCTTTAGATCATCTCGGATAAAATAGTTACAATTTTTCAAATCTTTGCTATTTAAAACCTTTGGATCCAGCGAGCAAGTTATCATTTGGGCTATTTTGGCCTAGCAAACAACATTTTTGAATCCCTTGAATATTTTCCCTTGGAGTTCATGAAATTCACATTTAAAAAAGGTATTATTTGCATTTTAACAATTCTAGATGAATCCAAAATGATTTTTCAAAGTCCATCACTCCTTTACCCCATACATGCTGCTAGTGTTGAGATAGGTTGAAATTAAAATATTAATTCCACCTAGAAGGTGATTTTCTAGGATTTTGAAAATATTTTTACATTAAACCTCATCGAGTTATCTTTCTAATGATACCTTGTTTACCCCCCTGACCTTTGGATAAGCTCAAAATAAATTCCAAAAATGGAATGATGCTATCCTTTATTTCTAACCTAATTTTCGAAACGTTTTTATTGAGGCATTCGAATGCCTCATGATCTACTCAGCTCATTCTCGTAACCTAAACCTTTTAGACTCAGACCAAGGCTAAACAAAAAGAGGAACATTTTAGCCAAAGCTTTGGCTCCTGATTTTTAAAGATTCCTAACTTTTAAGAATATGACCCACTCTTCTTAACGTCAAAGATTTTTATTTTTGGGGATACTCTAACCCCGTTTTTACCTCAAAATAACATCAAATTTTCATTACTCCTACCCTACTACTCTGAGGGGATACTTTAACCCCGTTTTTACCTTAAAATGACATCCAACTTTCATTTTCGGGGATACTTTAAACCCATTTCTCTGAGGGGATACTCCAACCCTGCTTCTACCTTAAAATGACATCAAATTTTCACCTTTAGGGATACTCCAACCCTACTCTTTTGAGGGGATACTCCAACCTCGCTCTCCACATTCTTTATAAAATCAAAACTTTTTTCCTTGGGACATCCTCGAGCACCAAACCTTTTTTTCTCCTTAAATTTCTACTAAATTGGACTAAGTCTTAACGTTGTCATCTTGGTTATTCATTGATAATCGAAGATAATTATGAGAAACATTTTGATCCTTCCTCTTTTTCATGTATTTTGTGTGGATTTATTTATTGTTCTCTTTTCCACCTTACTAATACATTTACTTTTGTAAGGACCTCGGGCTTCATGCTTTAAAGATCATTTTCAAAATCACAAAATGATATCTCATGGCGGTATCTCTCCAGTGGCAGACATGAAATATTTTATTTTTTTAAAATCCCATCCTGAGATCATTTTCAAGAAAAACCCCTATGTTTCTCACCTCTCCAAGGCGCATAGGTGATAAAATTTTCATTAAAACTCGAACTCATATCTTTACAAAATTTCATGCATTAGAAGGAATTATATTTAAATAATGATAAAAATGGAATCGAGGAAATTGAGATCCAAGAAAGATATAGTTAGATGGTATCGATTTTTGGGCGTCGTAGGGGTACTAATCCTTCCCCACATGTAACCAACTCCTGAACCCAAAATAACAAATCTTTGGTATTATTTTCAGTAGGCATCTGGTCATGCCTAACTTAAAAGGATCGATGGTGACTCCAAGTTTATGGCCACTTTGTGGTGGCCATCCAATAGTAGTTGGATGAATGATTCGTCCGATAGTCTTTCACTCTTTCATGTCAAACATCATCATATTTCTTAAGTTGAGCGCGCTTTGGCCTTTCGGATGGTCTGAAGTTCGTAAAGGTTAGGCACGTGGAACATCAACAGCTTGGCTACTCTGTTGGATAGAAACATAGAGAGTTAAGCCTGTGACTAGCTATGTCTTGCTTGGTCCTTGGTTTTTCGATTTCCATAATTATTTAGATATAATTCCCTCTCTTTTTTACCTTCTAATCTTTTGCTTTTTATGCCTTTATTTTGTGATTTTTTTAGGGATCATCTTTTTTTTGAATGAATGTTGATTTGAATAAGTATGGTAATATGGAGTAAAATAAAAAGTTCGATAGTTTTCCTGACATACATCATGCACTTTCATTTTGCACTAGATTCCCAATGAACACCATGGTGAGGCTAGGATCCTAATTATTTGGAGGAAGCGAACCATCTGCCTTCGTGAGTAACCCTTCACATAGGCATGGCAAGACCTTTTACGATATAAATTACCTATGTCTCTCATGAGTAACCCTCTGCATTTGCATAAAGGAATACATCCACCGGGTCAAACCTATTTTGCCAAACCCACGATGGGCCTAAGATTGGGGTGCCTTGGCTGTCCTTACCGAACAGAAGAGTAATTCAAATACCTATTTAGGCATCTACTTAAACTTATATAGTGAGCCCTACGAGCCAAACCATGTCCAACCATGTCAAGCCATACCAGAATGCTAACAGAATAACCCAAAGAATAGGGTCACTCAGGGAAACACTTCTTACCTTTACTCTTATATACCATATTATACAAGCGACGATGGTTGAACATCATCGCTCACTTTTATCATGTTATTTTTATGATCATTTCTTTAGGGTATGCTATAATCTTCTATGACTTACCCTTCCTTAGCAAGTGGGTGATGACGAGCGAATATTCACACCTATGACGCTAAAAATTCATAATCTGACCAAAATAAGTCACCATGCTGATGACTTAACATAGATATTGACAAATGAACATTGCCACTTGTTTAGTCAGGCCTATCTTTACATCGTATCACTACGTGTGAAGGCAATCCTAGCGTAGATACACTGTGATGCTGTCCAATTGTTATGATCACCCCTATGCATCATATCATCTATTCTTGGGGTAAACTTCTACATGGCATTTTCATTTTGCTGCTTTAATTCTTTTATGTGTTTATTTCTTTGTACAGCTGCTAACTTATCATCTCCTTTTGTTTTCTTTTGCATGCATGCATCATTTCATTATTATTATTCCTATGGGACAATTG
>JBBYHK010489234.1:0-16247 GCA_038382065.1 Adansonia grandidieri | reverse complement strand
AAATAATCCAAAAAATATTTCATGTACTACTAGTTTAAGAACATTGCTCATTAATTTAGGTGTAAGATCGACTGGCCTTTCCTTCTTTCATGTGCCTTCTAAAATAGTGACGTTAGTTATTCTTTTAAATCAATAATTTTTGACAAAATTAGACTTATGATAAATATCATTGCTAATATAAAATCAGACTCACCTATAAGAAAATGAAAAGTATAGTCAATTTCTAAATGTTATTTTTTAAGAATGATTATAACAATTAATTGAACTAGATCTCAAATTCTAAAAACATATGCGTTAACAAAGAAAATAAATGATATCAAAGGAGGAAAAAAATAGATGAAAAAGGCCTTTTAACTTGTATATGCATTTTTAGGGTTTATTTAATTTCATTTAATTATTTAATTTAAGATTTAGGTTATTACAATGAAAATGATGATTTGCCTTTTACAAATATGTTTATATATACCACTATTATTATAGTCTTAAACATCATTTAAGTTTGGAGCTTTACATGAAAAACACTTTGAATTCAAACATTAAGCAAACACACAATTGGACTTCTACCCAATTGTTTTTATACTTTGATTAGGTTCTTATCGTATTCAAGGCATAAAGTGCATCGAGAATTAGTTGAAAAAAAATGAATTTTACGTTATATTTAAGGTCTTTATCACGTTTTTTCTTTTTTGAAAAATACATTGCATTTTCAAACTTTCATATGTTGCGAGATTTCATCAATATTATGTTTATATTTAAGCCTTAATTGCACTTCCAACGAACAACTTAAAAAAACACTATTTTATTATATATGATGCATCTATGTTACACTAAGAGTGAGCCAAACTTCCATGTTGCTTTTTCAACCATTTAATTACAAGTTATTTTTCACTAGAAAAATATGCTTACAAACCAAGCATGTAGAGAACTGGCCAAAGGAAAAAAAAAAAAACTAAAAAAAACTAAAGTGTAGACAAAGCCATGGAAGAAAAATGATGACACGGGAAAAAAAAAAAAAAAAAAAAAGACAGCTAGCCAAAGACAGTACTATGTTATCTATCTAAACATTATCTTTAATCAAATCAACCTATTAAATCAAAAAACCGAAAATTTTGTCTATTATTAAATCATTACTATTTCTGCTTTAAATAAGAAAACGACAGCAATATATCAAAAGAAAACATAAAAAATGTAATAAATTTATATTTGATAGCTAAAGTATATGTAATTTATAAATTATCCATATGTTTAGATAAGAAAATGATAGCAACCAACTATACTTACAATCTTAGCTTCGCCTGGCTACCCACAAATTCAGGTAAAGGCTAGGGGTTGTCCCCCCCCCTCCCTGTCAAGCGAAGAAAGAAAGACACAGGTGTCTTACTGACAAACTGTCCTTCCAATAGCGATCTATTACATAATATAAATATAATATAAAAATTAATTAAAATATAATAAAATATAAAAATCACATAAATATAATTAATATAAATAAATATATCAAATTATATAATATTTTATATACGAATCCAAAACAATAGCTGGCATCGAGTCTTTAGTTTGCATTGTCACCGGTGACTTCACAAGTGAAAAAGGGGAATATTGACGGAAGATCTTCTCCACTCCACCCAATTCCTTTTCCTTCTATCACGAAACTAAAAAATCTAGAGCCCACGAGGTACCTTTTCCCATTCAAGTGAACTTGCAGACATGGCATACATGTGGCACTCAGTGATTAGCAGGGACTCCCAAGCCCACGTGCTCCCGTTAGTTGCATCACGTGGGCTTGGAGGAACCCACAACCCAACCCCAGCTAGTTCATAGGGCAGACATAAATATTGTTTGCTTCACATAAAGACATTAAAATAATGGAACGCTTGGCTTGACTTGTCATATATTTTATCTCTTCGTAATTATTTTTTTACAATTCATTGATTCGTTAAAATAAAATAAAATTATAATAAAATATTTATAAAAATAAAATTAAGTAATAATATAATAAAATAATTATAACCGTAATTGATTTAATAGAATAGGTAGCATAAGATTTTAATAAATTTAAATTTTTAATAAAAAA
This sequence comes from Adansonia grandidieri, assembly GCA_038382065.1. Lineage (NCBI taxonomy): Eukaryota > Viridiplantae > Streptophyta > Magnoliopsida > Malvales > Malvaceae > Adansonia > Adansonia grandidieri. Next base: position 14,173 of record JBBYHK010489234.1, on the reverse strand, counting down.
TTTTCAATAATTTTAAATAATTATTTATTTTATTTAAAATTAGAATAATCATTTAATAGATGAAGCATTGAATGCTATTAGATGATTTTATGAATAAAATTATAATCGATTATTTTATAAAATAATGATTTTACAAATAAAATAATTGTATTACTGTAACATGTCAAATATAATCGTAATAAAATTTTTATTTTTACGAATTAAATACACTATTAATATTTTTTAAAAAAATATATTTTGAAGATGAAAATAATATTTAAAATATTTAAATTTAAATTTTAATATTATTCCTTAAATAATAATAAATGAATAAATTAAACCTTAATATTTTTTTTTTTTTGGTTTAACAGTCAAATTGGTCTTTGCCCTTTTGGTTCTTTTCATGCTTTTATTTCTCTCTATATATTTCTCTCTGCTTAAACCGAAGTTTCGAAGCCTTAGCTTCCGCTTAAAAAATATTGTACTTTGATCTCTATAATCAGAGAGGTGCTGGCTAGATGAGTTAGCCTTGCCAAGATGTAGCCTTTATCTGCATTTGCACCTGCACCTTCTTGTTTTTCTTTATTTGTTTCAGCTTCAGAAAACAAAAGTATGCCAGGTGTGTTTTGTGGTGGTGGAGGGAAGATGGAAGTTTGGACCGAATAAAGAAGGTGCAGGTGCAGTTGCAGATGAATGCCATTTTGGCTTTCTTTTTTTTTTTTTTTCTTTTTCAGACACATCATATCCTTATCCATATCTTTACTTTACTTCTTACATGGTAGCTAGCTTTGAGCTTCATATATATATATATATATATACATGTGTGTTTTCCTGATTAATTTTCTGTTTTAATGACAGTTTCAGTTTTCACTTTTCAAAATCTTTCAGAACTCCTTAGTTTATTTCCAGTGTATGAGTATGATTCTAAAAGAAGGCCAAAAGGGCTTTCAGTTTCAGGTCTTCTTTGGATAAAGACCCAGCAGCCGATGATATAGTACCAGCCAGGAAGAATCCGTGCTCCTAATGAAGTTTCGAAGAGGTTCCATTGCAACATTTCTAGGGCTTCCCTAGGTAAGACGCATCTGTTCATTTTATTTTAGTGGAGAATAAATATTGGTAGGAAGAAAAGTTGATTCCTGATTAGAAGGTGACCTAAGATTAGGATCAAATTCAACATTGTCATGTACATAACTGATATCATAAGCTTTATATTGGGTATTTATTCCCCACACCCACTCTCTCTCTCTCTCTCTCTCTCGCGTTTTCCTAAGCTAATTTTGCTCTTAAACGAGGTCCCATCCCATCTTCTTATAAGATATTATATGTTCAGAATCACTTGATCAGTCTTTTTCTATAGCCTTATGAATCATAAACAGCTGAAAGGGAAATACTGAAATGCAGTGGTTGGGGCTTGAATTGGTTCACCAATTTAGTTTGGTAAAGACAGCAATATTTCGATAAACAGTATAGGATTTTGTTTCTTCTTTTTGTGGACAGTGTGGGAAGTTGTGGATCTACCTTTGGTGCAAGTCAAGAACCCTAGGTAAGTCCTTGATCAGCATAATGACTCGACGATGGAAGGAATATTTCAATCAAACTATCTATGAAATTATAACAAAAAATAAAAGTTAGACACCCAATTAGTTATGATATGCAGAAATAAATGTCTTTGTATAGAATTACATTGACTGCAGGTAAGATTGAAAAGCTACATAAAACCTGGTTTTACCCGGTTCTGCGAATTTTTCCTGGTACTTAAAGCTCCTTCACTAAACTTTCAGCAGTTGTTCCTTTCTGTTTCTCAATCAACTTTACTGCATTCGAAAAGTTGTCACTTTCAGAAGATAATAGCTAATAATCTTCTACTTGAGAGATGTAGCTATCTATTGTAGCATGCTTGTTCATTTCTAATTATTGCGATAGTTGTTTCTCAACTCATATTTATTTATGTTAAAGCTTAATATGAAAGATATAAGCAGCTACCATTAAAAAGTGGCAGCTCTTTAAATGATGATTAATAGGATGTTGAGAAGGTCATAATTATGTTTTTTCCATTTGCAAACGAGGATTGCTACAAATCCGATTGCAAAAATGAGCTTTTCTGAGAAAGTTTTGTTTTGGAAATATAACTTCTTTATTTAGAATAAACTGTCTCATTAACTCTAAAAGTTTTCAGTTATTGGCAGTCTTCTCAGTTCCTAGTTCTTTTATGAACATTTAAAAGCAAATTGCAGTAAAATATCATTCAAGGATTTACGTATACGAGAGTTATATCAAGGTACTTATCGGGCTTTTTATTTATATCACTAACTCACTTTATTTATATCACTAACTCACAATTGCATATTGAATATAATTAAGATAAAAATTTGGGTTATATACATGTTTATCAATTTACGCTTTATTTTGGATTGTTGTACCAAGATCAGATTACTAAGTTGATAGTCGGATATCGAGAAATGAGACAAGTTTTTCAAAAACAAAGGGATCAATCTTCGGAAACTTTTTTGGCAGTAAAAAATGAGATAAATTCAAGTGTTGACGGTTTAATTCGATATCAGGCGGATGATTGGGTGATGGGTTTTAGAGTTCATTTGGGAGCATGTTCGAATAATCACTTTAGAAGGCTTATGGCATTGAAGATAGAATTGATATTAACTTGATAAAAGATTGAATTTTCAGCACTCAGAAAACTAAATGAAGTAGTAGAATGACATTAATTGATCATATTAAACTAAGCTTTCAAATACAAACAAGGAATAGCATTTAAACAAACGAGAAACACAACCAGGCAGGCATCGCATCTGTTAAGTTAATCATTCCATTTATTACAATTTTTGGGGAAGTTTTTCATGGATTGACTCAAAAGTCAAAACCTTTGTAAATTGCTAGATGTATTACTTTTCGGGCAAAATGCTGAATTCTGCTCAGATCCATATGTTCCATACAAGGTAGATTGAGCTTCAGCACAACTAATGGATGAATTTATATATCTATATGCCGCAGACGTCCATATCTTTTTACCTATTAATGTTAATGCTGCTGCTGCTGCTCTGATGTTTATATCTGATTATGATTTTAATTTGATGGAGCAAATTAAGTCTTGGAATAACTTATCTTTTGCAGGTAAACCGTCCATGCTATAAATCTTGCTTTCGATATTGCACTGGGTAGAACAAATTTTTGACGAAGGTGCCTTTAAAGGTGGCAATTACACGGGCTCGGGTAAGTTTAGATCGAGGTAATTTCGAGTTTAGATTTTTTTAAGTTTGAGTCGATTTGTATTTGGGTTTCTTCGGGTTCAGGTTTTATCAGGTTCGGGCCTGTTCGGGTTCGGGTCTATTCGGGTTTTGACCTTTTCAGATTTGAGTTCGGGTTAGGTTCGAATTCTAGTATGTCTTACATCATTTTTTATTTTATGTTAAATATTATCACTTTCACTTAATTTTGAATTCTAATTCTAGGCCTAAATTTGGCCCCGTCTTTCCCGAAAAAATCATAATTCAATTTCGTAGGCCCACCTGTGGCTCGAAAAAATTTTGAATTCTAAGCTCAAGGCAGAATTTGGCTTGGCACGTCCATTTAAGCACAAGTCACTATTTATAAAATTAAAAAATTATTTTTATATTAATATTTATATATTTTATAATTCAATTTAAATAAAAATATATTATTTTATTAAAAAACATTGTTTCGATCAAGTTTGTTTGAAACATAAAATCTAAGACCGAGCTTGATCGTGCCCGGCCTAGTGGGTTAGGCAAGTTGTCTGGCCCATAGGCAAGTCTAGTTACTAGTCTAAAATGTGATTTTTTTTTATTTTTGATATAATATTATCTATTATGATTTTTATTTTTTTTAATTTACTTTATTACTTTTTTATACTATTATCAGACTCTAATTATTATTATTTAAATAATAATAAGAATAATAATAATAAGAATAAGAATAAGAATATTCAAAGAAAGATACAAAATTTTACTACTAATATACATAAATTTTCAATATTTAATGTGTTTAACTAATTAAATTAAAAAAAATGTAATAAATAGATAATATACTTTATTGATAATATTTTCAAAGCTCATGATATGATTTACTTTTTGATAAATTATTATTTTATCGTATATAGATCTGCTCAAGGGTTAGGCTACCAACTTAGCCCAATTAGATCCAGGTCTTGATTCTCATATTTTTACTTCAGACTAACTAGATCAAATTTAAAATAGTGATTTTAAATTAAAATAACATATATATTTTTTAAATTTAATCAAAAAATATATAAATATTAGTACAAATATTTTTTAAATGTGATGAAAAATAGTTTTGGTTTAATTGGGCGGACCTTGGTATGTTAAATAAGGCCTTGAACTTGAGATTTTAAAAAATTCATGTCAGGTCTAGCCATAGCTATGAGCAGGTTTAATTATATATAAAATATAAATTAAATTTTTAATATTTAATTGAATTATTAAAAGAATATTAAAATAAAATTGATAATTAAAGTTTTTGCTTTATAAAAAAATTATTTAATTATAATTTTATCATATTTATTTTTAGTAAAAAATTTGAGTTCAGGTTGGGGTCCGACTCAGGTTCTAGTTGCTTCGCATTTGGGTTCGGTCCATTTCAAGTTTAAATTTTTTCAGGTTTGGAACATTAATCTTTTAATTAAATTGGGTTCGATTTGAATTCAAATTTGAATTTTTAGACGAATTTTCATATCCAGATTTATTTTACCACCTGTAAATGCCTTACGAAAAAGTTTGAAGTTCATGAATTAGAGGGGAGAAAAGGAATTTACTTCAAAATCTAAGTAAAAAAATTTGTTATGTTTTGCTTCTTCCTGTAACAAGTAAATTTTACGGCTTGCTCTAGGAGAGGGATATATATCTCCAGCTTATGATCTGCAATATTGTTTAGTGTTCCAAACAACCATTAAGCAGATAATGCAAGTATATATGAAATTCAAAGAATTAGGTCCCGTTTTCCAGTCCCTTCTGAGAAGTACTTTGGATCAGACCCATCTTGACTCCCAATTTTTCAGTAGGTTCAGTTCATTGATCGAGTTTTCTTTGGCCATTTTCTGATGTATTTAACCCTTAAGCCATGGTTAACACATACCCAGCTGTTAGTATCATTAATCTTTAGAAGATCGTATTCTTATTCTTATGTTTAAATATAGATCTAATACAAGTGTTAGATACGAATTTTTTATAAAAAATAAGGGCCGAAACAACATAACTTATTAATGAAGCAATTGGGCCTTTTCCATTAAAGGAGTTTAGCACTTGACTGAAGAATAAGATTGTCGATTTAAATCGAAACTCTTTACCACTAACCACTTTTAACTATAAATTGCAGATGGTGATCAGAGTCACCATTTAGTTTGCTTTGGACTTTGGAGTAATCAGTTCCAATGTTCTTCTTCCATATCCATACATAATAATGCTCAAAACACTAGTTTATTCATGCTTTTCTAAGAATACAATGATGTTTTTGAGGCTCTGAAACAATTATTGGCCCAACAATCGTGGGATAATTTAGCAACAATACGTTGTTCACTGTAAATTTATGCCACAATAACATTTGTTGCAACATTAGATAGAGACAGCTTTAACTTAACCACTAGTTTGTATCCATGTTATGCGTAAAACAGAATCATAGCATCACATTTTGGATCGTATTTTCTCTATAAGTTCTCTCCTCAGGATTTTCCCTGAGGCTGACTTTGGGACACTGCTTATGAATGAGACCCTCCTTAATCTTTTGAAAGGTGCCACCTGTAATGGGGAAAAACATATTAAATTTTATAAGCAAGGAGAAAAATAATGGCAAAGTCTTTTACTAGTTCAAGATAAGTCATCTATTAACAAGCAGAAACAAGAAGATAAAGGTCACTTGATTCAAGTGGAGAGACTTAAACCTTCTAAAAGGTTATCGATTTAATTGGCTGTCGTACCTGTTTAGCGATAAAATTTTGAATATCTTCTTCAGTCAGCGAACTGTTGGGTGCGCGAACAACGTATGCAGCTGGGACCTCACCAGCTTCGGCATCAGGATATCTGTAGTGTAGAAATGTCTTAATTCTCAATGACGTCTTTATAAGGCAGAACTTTATATAGATATTTCCCTGATTTATATGATGCAAACGATAAAAAAAAAATTCAGCTATAACTTACGGGATAACGACAGCATCCAATATTTCAGGGTGAGATAAAAGTAGTCCTTCAAGCTCTGCTGGTGCAACCTGGTAAGTATTTATAAACCAAATGAAAATGCTTTAGTTTAGAAGGAAAGTTTTGGAATCACCAAAATGAGTTAAAAAAATAGTTAAAAAACAGAATACTGCTGCATGAAACTATCTATTCTTCCAAAAATTCAACGCAACACGCATATAGAGAATGCAATCCCAGGACATCAGACGTAGTAAGTTTTGGAAGTTAAGATGCTGAATTAATGACAACTGTTAACTTTTAGTATCGGAATACAACCTAGAACCAAGTAGCAATTAATATAAAGAGGCCCTAGTAATACTTAATGTGCTCAGGAAGCTGAAAGTTAACCGATGACGGATTTCTATTGTCATCACTTGAATAACAACATTGTTTTATGATTTACAAATACCAGAGAGGAGATTCCATCTATGTACATCAACAACATTATCAATATAGCAAACATAATCAACAAAATATAAGATGCCATTTGATATAAAATGCAAAGTAGCCAATAAATTATATATATATAAAAAAAAAAGAAATGCAATAAAATAAGTTACCTGGAAACCTTTGTACTTGATCAACTCCTTAATTCTGTCAACAACATAAAGATTCCCATCAGCATCAAAGTATCCAAGATCTCCAGTATGAACCCAACGCTTTCCATCTACTGTCAGTTTTGTTGCTTCTGGATTGTTGAAGTAACCTGAAAATATTTATTGGAATTGCAGTATCAAGAGAAAACAGCAGAAGATGCCATGAGCTTGCTGAACCATTTAACACTTGTGCCTAGCTGATTAATGTTTACTATATCAAAAATCAAACTCTAGACTGACAACTAATAAGATGATTAAGGATTTTACTGATCTTCAGAGTGCAATTGTGCATATCATCAAATTGAATATATCCAGGAATTGGCCAAGATTTAAAAAAAAAAAAACACCTGCAAAAATTGCCCTGAGTTCATACTAAACAAATTGAAGAAAATTAAGTCATTCTGGCCAAAATATATACACACACACACACCATGGAGATTAAAATAGATCAGTAACATAATAGTTTAAGCATGTAATTAGATATGGCAAAAGCTCATTAGAGATCAGCAGGTCTGTACACAGTCACCCCTAGCCTCCCCATGAATTTAAGCAAAGAAGGATCAGGAGACCATTGGGGATCAAATTTTGCAGAGAATCAAATTCAATATCAGCTGAAATGGGATTACTAATTAAAAAGGACACCTTCTTACAGTAATTTAATAGTCAGAACAAGAATAGGACAAGAGAATAGCTAGTTGGGCAATATTTATACTAAAAAAATCAATCTTCCTTTATTTTATCATGAATAACAACCAAATAACATTACCTTGCATCATATTAGGCCCTCGAACCCATATTTCCCCTTTTTGATTTGGAGGAAGAGGCTTTAGATTTTCTGTACTGACTATTTGAGCTTCAATGCTTGAAGCAAGCGTTCCAGTTGAACCAGTATGTCGGACACCAGCTGCAGGATTCTCCTTTGAGATAATGGCACAAGTTTCGGTCATTCCATAGCCCTGAAACCACAGAAAGCTCCATGATGAGACAGCAACTTCTCTGCTCCAAGTTACGCCCATAATTCAAAATAAAAGGATGAAATGGAACAATTTACAAATTTCTAATCCAAGCAATAAAAAAGGCCAAAAATCTGAACATCCTCTTACAATTACTAATCCTACTTCATATACGCCAACAGGTTAATCCATGACCTGAACATCAAGGAGTGAAGTTCAGCATGAATTGCTTGCCATTAGAATATAGCCCAAGATATCAATTTGGATTTAAAACAACTGTGATTAACACAGTTAGGATATTTCCTGCATTTTTTTTATCAGCTTGCAATTTAGTTTTCCTTTCCTTCCGCCTCTTTATCAAAAATAAAAACTTTTCAGCATAACTAATGAACAAGTCAAAATTCTTTCCCACTTTAAATCAATAATAGACAATTAAAGTACCTGAACAACCACAGCTTGAGGGAACTTCTTTGCACACTCCTCCATCAACTCCTTGCTCAGGGGTGCAGCACCAGAACCAATTTTCCTCACTGAGAAAGATCAAACTTATCAACGACGCTCTCCTTAGTCATAGCAAGCACAATAGGAGGCACAACCCACAAATGTGTTGCTCTATACTTCTCTACGTTCCTCAAAAACATCCCAAAATCGAACTTTGCCATTGAAACCAAAGCATTTCCCTTCTGCAGCTGTGCGTACACGATGACCGCCAATCCAAACACATGAAACATAGGCAAAGCACACAAGTAAACACGGTGCATATCCCCAGCAAATTCTTGATCCATGGTCACCATCAAAGCTGCTGCAATGAAATTCCTATGTGTCAAAACAACACCTTTACTGACCCCTGTCGTGCCTGAAGAGTACAGAAACACTGCTGTATCAGTCTGCTTAACAGAAACGGAAGGAAATTCTGTCACATTCCCCGCTAAATCGAGAAGATCATGAAAAGATAGGATTTTGGGGATATTTTTTGCATCAGCTGGTTGTTGGTTTCGTTTAGAACAAAGCAGGATTAAAGGGATCTTGAAATCTTTAACTTTGTCAAAAAGCTCAGGGACAGTGACAATAAGCTTCGGATTGGAATCTTGGAGTTGTTTCGAGAGTTCATTGACAGTATAAATGGGGTTGGCAGTTGTAGCGATGGCACCAATGGCTGTTACGGCAAAGAAACAAAGAGGGAACTGGATTGAATTGGGTGCAAAGATCAAGACTCGGTCGTTTTTGTTGATACCCAGACTGAGGAAAGCATGGGAGAGCTTGATGACAGTGGATTTGAACTCAGAGAAAGAGAGTTTTTCATCAGAATCAGCATCAATGAGGGCTGGTTTGTCGGGGTAAGAAGAGACGTTTCTGAAGAGAAATGAAACCAAGGAAAGATTTGGTTCCTTGGGAAGAACTATTGGAGGCCTTAAAGACCTGTAAATTCCATCTCTTCCATACCCAGATTTCTCCATTCAAAGCTTTTCCTTCGTCTTTTGGCGATTCTTTCCGATGATGAAAATCGGAAGCTTGAATTGGGATATCAATTAAGGAAGAGTTGCGTGAGACTGATGAGTTTGTGAAAGAATTTTATTGAAACAACTGCAAGAGGGGATAGGACGACAAATACTGACGGCATTGACAAAGTACTCAGGACAAAATGGAGCAATGATCGCAAGTTTTTAACCAAAATAGGGCCGTATCTCCCGAGCTGTGATTTGCAATATCAGTCTGGCTTGGCTTGGTCTAACATGAGGATCAAACGCTCAAATTTATAATTTGGCTAGTCTCGGTTGTACTATAATTTTTCCTTGTTTTGGCCCCCTTTTTTCAAGCTAATAAAATAGACATGTTTAGGAAAATTCAAAACTTAGCTCTCTCCGGTCCTAAAAGGTTGGGTCTTCACGTTCAAACTAGGTGAAGGACAAAAAAAGTCAATAGCTCTGGGACCACTTACATATATTTATTTAATGATATATGTTGTTGCAAAAGATTATCATACTAAATTTTGTCTTTTGAGTAAACGTAATTTAATAAAGGAAAAGTGTCTTCTTTTTTTATAAATTATAATTTATATTATTAATTAATTGATATACGATTATTATTTTTTTAACATTAATTTTTAAGTAAAGGTGTAGGCTGTATAGATCGAGTAGGTATATTTATATGATAACTTAGTGTTATTCATTTATATATCAAATTTCGTATTTTATAACTTAAATAAGATTTTAATTTTGATCTTATGGTTTACTATTTTGTAACCTGAATGAGATTTCAGTTATGAGTTTATGGTTTGTCAGTTCCCACAGATAGCGCTATTGTTGATGCAAGGATCATCAAGCTGTTATGAGATACTATCCGCTTTAACGAGATTCTGATTATGAGCTTATGGTTTGTCAATTCCCACGTATGGTGCCATTGTTAATGCAAGGATTATCGAACTAGGTATTTTTCTGCTTTGGAGCAGTGCATAGACTATGATCGTTGTCCACCCCAACACTAGAGCATTAGCCCCCAGGCAAGGGTCGCAATTTTTATCATTTGAGAAAAAACGTCCCAATAGAGGAAGAGTTGCAAGGGTTGCAATTTTTATCCTTTGAGAAAAGACGCCTCAAAAAGGGAACAGTGGCCCTTGCTTTATAAGCTACAACCCATATCCTTGGTTGATAAATGTGAGATCGTTATCCTCTTCAACACTAGAACACTAGCCCTTTAGGCAAAGGTGTAGACTGTATAGGTCAAGTAGGTATATTTACGTGAAAACTTAAGTAAATAAGATTTCAGTTATGAGCTTATCAGTTTCCATAAATGGTGTTATTGTTGATGATGCAAGGATTGTCAAAATATGCTCGTTATAAGGTATTTCTGCTTTAAAGCAGTGCATATACCATCCTTACTGTTTTTGTCCTTTGAGAAAATGCACTTCAATAGGGAAAATGTAGCCTTTGCTTTATAAGCCATAGTCCACAGCTTTGGCTAATAGATGTGGAATCATTGTCCCCCTAATACTAAGTTAACGTGTAAACATGCCCACTCGCCTACACAGCCCATACCCTTACCAAAAGGCTAGTGATGGGAGGACAATGATTCCATATCGATTAGTTAAAGATACAAACTATAGCTTATAAAACAAGGGTCACCATTTTTCTATTGAGGCACCTTTTTTCAAAGGACAAAATCATGAAAACAATTTGCGCACTACCTTTTAAAGCAAACAATACCTCCTAGCAAGCACAATTCGATAATATTTGCATCAACATTATAAAATTTTTTTATATTTGAATAATATTAATTATATGAAGAAAAATATTTTATGATATTGATTATAGTTATATTTCTTCCATCCTTGTCTATTATATGATTTTTGAGTCCCGGGACTCAAGGGTATATTTTTAAATTTATAAGGTTATTTTATTCCCATAAGAGAGAGAATTTCAAAAAAAGATAATGAATTAATAATTGTTAAAAAGAGTGAAATCCAAAAAATTATTTCAAAAAAAGAATCATAATTATTAAAGTTCTCAATAAAGAGGCTATAATTACTTTTTTACCTTTATTTTTATTTGTTTTAGCTTGATGTTTTCTTCCTCTAAAAAAATTTATGTTCGTATTCATATTATATTTTATTTTTAAAATATTATAAATTTTTATATATTAATAATTCGTGTTGTTTTATTTATACTTTTATGCATTCGTTTGTTAGTGTTCATATAATTTTTCATATTGTGTTTTAATTACTTTTATATATGTCGTATTCATATTATTTTTTATATGTTTAAAGTGTTATAAATTTATATATAAAATATTCACGTTAGTCGTTTATTCATATTTGACATGTTCATCTATTCGTGTTATATTTATATTATTGTTTTATCATGTCTCAATTTAGAACTGACATCTATACTACATATGTAAAAAAAAAAATCTGATGTTATATGTTTTAAAGAGATTAGTTTACAGGGAAACTTATGTACCACATTTGATATTTATATTCAACCCTCTTGATAAAAAATTTATTTTATTAATTATTTTTAATTTTTTTGAATATATATTTAAAATACTTGATCCATTGGTTCTTTCAGTAATTTAAATATCAATGTAGAATTAGTTTATTAATTATATTTAGTTTTTATATTTAATTTTTATTTTTATTTTTATTAATGGATTAATCTTCACCGTAATTTACTGGCTGATTTAAAATTGATACTCGACCTGCTTGAAAAAAAATTAAAAATTGTTTATTAATTATTTTTAGTTTTTTATATTTAGGTATTTTATTTAATTTTTAAATGAGATACTTAAAGTAATTGCTCTTTCTGTGACCTAGGGGTCTATTTATGATATGTACATGACAAGCATATAATAAAATTATTTTATTAATTGATATTTTTATTTAGTTTTTAAATGATGCATTTAAAGGGTTGATCTATAGGTTTACTTACAGCTTGATTTAATATCTGTACCTAATCCATTCGGTAATAAAATTTAAAATATTTATCTTATTAATTATTTTTATTTTATTTTATTTTAAATGATATATTTAAAGGATAATTCATATGTTGAATTGCGATTCAATTTAGAATCTATACCAAATCTGCTAAAAAATAAAAAAATATTTTATTATTTATTTTAATTTTAATTTTAGAAGCTTATTTTAAGGGATTAATATACATGTTAACTTGAAGATCAGTTTATGATTGATATTCGAGCCATCTGATGAAAAAAGTTTAAAATCATTTATTTTGATTTTATTTTTAAATGATGTATTTAAAGTGATTGATCCACACTTTGACTCATGGATAGATTTTAAATTAATATCAAATTTAAATAAATATTATTTAATAAAATTAATTTTTTATTAAAATTAATTAAAAACATAAAAATTTAAAAATATCATTAATTATTTTATTTTAAATGATGTATTTAAAGTAATATATTTACTTGATAGCTTCGAATCAATTAAAATTTATATCCAATTTTAAATACATATTTATTATTTAAAAAAATTTAATTTATAATTATTTTTTATTAATAATAATTAAAATTTATAAAATAAAAATAACTCTAGTGAAGCGGAGGCATAACACTAGTTATTATTTTATTCAAAATTGACTTTATTAATTTATTATGTATATAGCATTAGAAACTGATTATAATTAAATCATTTAATTTTTGATGAGTCGTTCTTAACTTAGCTTAAAATGATTATTCAAAAAGAAAGTCATATGCGAGTAGCATAATAACATCATCAGTCTAGACGTAGCAATTGGGTGGGTTTGGGATGGGTCATTTCGGGTTTAGGTTTTTTGGGGTTCGGGCTGATTCGGGTTCGAGTTTTTTTAGGTTCGAGTCCATTCGGGTTGGAGCCAATTCAGGTTCGGATTCAAGTCGGGTTTGGGTTTAAGTATATTTTACATTATTTTTTTATTTTATGTTAAATGTAATCACTTTTACGTAATTTTGAATTCTAATCTAAGCACGAATTTGGCCCCGTCTGACCCGAAAAAAAATCTTAGTTTGGTTCTATGGGCCTATCCATAGCTCGAAAAATTTTTGAATTCTAAGCTCAGGGCCGAATTTGTCTTGGCCGACCTATTTGAGTACGAATCATTGTTCATAATATTAAAAAGTTATTTTTATATTAATATTTACATATTTTATAATTAATATTTTATTTTAAAAAAATACTATTTCAGGTCGAGAATACTTGAAACTTAAAATCTAAGACCTGAGCTTGATCGTGCCAGGCCTATTATGTTGGGCAAACTATCTGGCTTATGGATAAGTCGTCTAGCGCATGGACAGGTCTAGTTGTTAGTTTAACATGTGATTTTTTTTATTTTTGAATGGTATTATCTATTATGGCTTTAATATTTTTTAATTTATTTGTCACTTTGTTATATTGTTATCAGATTCTAATTATTATCATTACTTGAAATAATAATAATAATAATAATAATATAATTCAAAAAAGTATTTAAAATTTTATTACTAACATACATAAACTGTCAATATTTAATGAGTTTAACTAATTAAATTAAAAAATAATAAATTGATGATATACTTTATTGACAATACTTTTAAAGCTCATGATATGATTTATTTTTCGATAAATTATTATTTTATCATATATGGACCTGCTCAAGGATCAAGCTATCCACTTAGCCCAATTGGGCCTGGCTTAGGTTCTTATATTTTGGTTTCAGACTAGCCCAATCCGACTCAAAACATTTATTTTAAATTAAAATAAAATATATTTTATTTAATGTGATGAACAATAATTATAGCTTAAACATGTAGGTTTAGGCATATTAAATAATGGCCTGCGTTTGGGATTTTAAAAAATACAAGTCGCGGCTGACCCAACGCATAAGCAGGTTTAATCATATATAAAATATAAATTAAAATTTTAATACTTAATTAAATTATATATAGTATTGATATT
>JBBYHK010489184.1:0-16250 GCA_038382065.1 Adansonia grandidieri | reverse complement strand
CTTGGTTATTCAACAAATTCCAAAGCTTATAGAGTGTTTAATAAGAGAACTTTAGTTGTTGAAGAGTCAATACATGTAATTTGATAAAGCTAACTCAACCTTGAGAAAGGTATCTTTTGATGATGATGATGTAGAGATTTACCAAGAATAAACAACACATAAGGAGCAAGGACAAACAATGCAAAATCAAGAAGATCTAAAAGAGGAAGAACTACATAAGCTAACTCAAGTTGAAAGGGAAAGAAATCATCTTAGAGAGTTGACTTATGTCAAAGATGGTGAGATAATTGGTGATCCAAAACAAGGGGTAAGAACTAGATCATCTCTTAGAAATACATGCAATTATATAGCCTTTCTTTCACAAATTGAGCCTAAGAATTTAGATGAGGCTCTAAAAGATGATAATTGGATCATGGCTATGCAAGAAGAATTAAACCAATTTAAAAGAAGCAAAGTTTGGAATTTAGTTGAGAAACCTAGTAATTATCCCATTGTAGGTACTAAATGGATTTTTAGGAACAAACTTGATGAGAATGGAATAATAGTTAGGAATATGGCTAGATTAGTAGCTAAAGGATATAGTCAACAAGAAGGAATTGATTATGATGAAACTTATGCCCCCGTGGCTAGACTAGAGGCTATTAAAATACTACTAGTTTTTGCATGTTTGAACAATTTCAAATTATATCAAACGGATGTCAAAAGTGCTTTTTCAAATGGCTTTATTAACAAGGAAGTTTATGTTGAACAACCTCCTGGTTTTGGAAATCCTCATTTTCTCAATCATGTTTTTAAACTTTCCAAAGCTTTATATGGACTAAAGCAAGCACCTAGGGCATGGTATGAAGGACTCTAAAAATTTTTAATTGAAAAAGGTTTCAATAGAGGCAATTTTTACAAAACTCTATTTATAAAAGTAAAAAACAAGGACATTTTAGTGATTCAAGTTTATGTTGATGATATTATTTTGGTGCTACTAATGAATCTCTTTGTCAAGAATTTTCTAAGTTAATGCAAGGTGAGTTCGAGATGAGCATGATGGGAGAATTAACATTCTTCTTGGGGCTATAAATTAAACAAACTAAAGATGCCATCTTTATCAATCAAGCACAGTACACCAACGAATTACTCAAGAGGTTCAAAATGGATGAAGCAAAGTCTTGTTCCACACCTATGAGTACCTCAACAAAGCTTGAAAAGGATAAAGGAGGTAAAATTGTTGACTCTAAACTTTATAGGTCTATGATAGGTTCATTACTATATCTTACTGCACGTATACTGGACATAATGTTTAGTGTATGCCTATGTCCTAGATACCAATCATCACCATGAGAGTCTCATCTAATTGCCATAAAAAGAATCTTTAGATATCTTAGAGATACTCAAAATCTAGGCCCATGGTATCCAAAAGAATCATCCGTTGTCTTACATGCTTACACCGATGCAGATTTTGGTGGATATAAAATTGATAGGAAAAACACTTCTGGTACATGTCAATTTCTTGGAAATATGCTCACATCATGGTTTTCCAAGAAACAAAATAGTATTGCTTGGTCCACAACCGAAGTGGAATACATATCCGCAGGTAGTTATTGTGCCCAAATTTTATGGATAAAACAACAAATGGAGGATTTTGGCATTACCATTGATCATATTCTAATTAAATGTGACAATACTAGTGCCATTTGTCTCACCAAAAATCTAATCCAACACTCTAGAACCAAGCACATAGAAATTAGATATCAATTCATTAGAGATCATGTGCAAAAAGGTGATATAGTGCTTAAGTTTGTTGATACCTTGCATCAATTAGCTAATATTTTCACTAAACCACTTGACAAGGATAGATTTTGCACAATTAGAAGAGAAATTGGATTAATGAATACACCCTAAAGTTCATAATTTGATCTAATCCTGATACTATGCCTCACTATTGTTTGCATCATGCTTAGTTTGATAAAACTAGTTTTAAACACTTGCTTGTTTGATAATGTTCAATTGTCATGACTTTATTGGATAATATTGTTAAATCTTGATTAAGCTTTGAATGATCTTGATTTTGGTCAAAGTTATATTTTCAAATGTTTTAAACAGATAATTGGATCAAAAATACATCTAATTTGATGTCATCTTATTGAAAATGACCCCATATTAGGCCATCTGTATCGATTCCTGTACATTCTTCTTCCATGTATCGAGACTTGTTTCCATGGTATTGATACAAACCCAGATTTGGTCTTTGTATTGATACCTGCCCTTTTGTATCGATACATTGTATCGATACTTCTCAGTGTGTATCGATACAATAGCAATTTGATCTAAGTCTTGAGACCTAGTTCCTTGTATCGATATAGAACCCAGAAATGTTCTTTGTATCGATACTGCTTCTTCCGTATCGATACTCACTGCTTATTTAGAACCCCTTGGTGCGAAATTCTATCATTTGAAAACACTATTCATAATACCATCCCTTTCTTACTCTATCCTCCAATCTTCAAAACTCATTATCCTTACCCTTTTTATCTCAAAATCGATTGTTCCATTAACTAAAGTCCCTTATCCCACTTACCTAAAACCATTTCAAAATCACTTACTACCATCCAAACCACTAAAATTTTGATATTCCCCATCACCCTAACCCTCACTGCTTCATTCTCTAAATCCATCACTTTTGTCGAAATTTCTTCCGAAAATTCAACTCTTTTTTATTCCTAAACTGTTCTCCATCATTGTTTATGTGATTGATTACGGATTTATTCATTACATCGCACCAATTGCAAACCAATTTTTAGAGCCCTCACCACCTGCTCGACAAAGGTCATCAAACACACCCATGGCTCCCAAAACCAAGCAAACAGCACGCTGTCAAGGTCCCAGCACCTATGCCTCCACCTCTTTCGCTCGTCAACCACCTCTAACCCAAAATCAATCCTTCTTTGACTTATGCTTTCACGATGCACAGGCTCAAGAGCGTTTCACCACCATTTATGCCTGGATGCCCATACAACAATGTCGAGTCATCAACTTTCCTTTTCTCTGATCCATTAACTATCCTTACCTTTAGATCTTTGAAACTTTCGAATGGACCAAAATCCTTTCCTTAAATGTTCCAGTACGTGAAAATCTTGTCCATGCCTTCTTTAGCAATGCCTCTTTCGTTATTGATACCATGATAATGTCTTTGCTATTCGGTCCTATCTTTTGGGATAAAATCTCTTTGTCAACATGGCTTCTCTGGCATCTGCCTTCAGTTTTCCAAATGAAGGCGTCATCCATGAAGGCTCGGCTCCCTCCGTATTACGCACCCCCCACAACAAAGCCATGCTCTTTCCTCCAGTTGATTGTTTACTCCATCTTATCATTTCACGTGTGCTCTGTCTGTATGGAACCAAACATACTTTGATTAGCGACACAGATTATTTGCTGGCTGCATATGATTCAATCCGGCAATCGTCCAAATTTAGCCTATTTCATATTTGCGGACCTTATTCTATGTGTATGTGGTTGTCATAGTCTTTTCCATGGCATGGCCTTGAGTTACTACTTCGACACTCAAGGTCTCGATCTTTCATGTGACCCTAAAATTATGATAACCACATACGGCCACATTGGTCGTAAATCTATGGGACTTGTCGGATATGAAATTCAAGGTGGTGACTTTGTTCCAAAGGCTCATCTATAGCTTGTACTTGAGCAATCAGATGCTCCCACTCTCGATGATCATGATGAAATGGAGCATGATGAGCCTCCTCCACCTCCGACTGCCACGCCTATGGATATTCCCATGATGTTCACATCTATTATGGGCTATTTTGATGCATGGGCGGGATGATTCGACACCATCGATGCTCATCTCTCTACTATTGAGCAAAGTCACCGAGCTCTAGTAGAGCAATTCCATGCTTTCTCCGCTGCCTTTCCTCGTGTGCCCCCACCTACTCCTCCACCTGTTGAGGATCCTCCAACCGATGACGTCTAGTCAACTTGGACACATTTATTAAATTGTCAAATTTTATGTCTTTAAGATATCATTTTAAGATCATTAGGATTTCTCTTTATTTATCGGCCTTTATGATTTTAGGTTTCTCCGTTACTCTATGTTTTGCATTGTCTTGAACATCTTTTGCTTGCTTTATTAATTATCCTACTTATGCTTGCTTATGCCTATTTATCCTTGAATTCTATTTTGATATAACAAAAAGGGGGAGAAAGACCTTAAATTTGCAATATGTTGCTTTCCATGAATTGATTATACATATGTTGAAACCCGAATTACATTTTAAATATAAACCTTAATTCTTAAGCTCTAATCTTGGGCAATTTTTTGAGGGGGAGTCATTTCTTTTGTTACATAAAATAAATTTAAAAAAAAATTGCCATATTGAAGGGGAGTTATTTTTCATTAAACACAAGCAAATTTATCTTAAGTTTTGTTATATCAAAAAGGGTTATTAACCTTGATTTCGATTTTGATATAATAAAGAACTTAAGTTAAATTAATACTCAACTTGGTATTTGTGTTTAAATTGAAAGCATCTTTAAAAATACTAAGTTTGTAATTTGTCAAAAATTATATATTTATACTTAGAACAATTCTTGAGATGTGTTTGAATCAACAAAAATCATTTCACAAACATTTTTGAAGGTAAGTATCGATACTATGCATAAAATCCCTCAAATGTATCGATACAAGTGTGTATGTATTGATACAGGCTGCTTAGTATCGATACTCACTCCATGAGTATCGACACAAGGCTTGGCAGTAGCCAAGGTTTGTATGAAACCCTCAAATGTATCGATACAAGTATGTATGTATCGATCAGGCTGCTAAGTATCAATACTCACTCTATGAGTATCGATACAAGGTTTGGTAGTAGGCTAGGTTTGGCTGAAACCCTCATACATATCGATATAAAGATATCTATATTGATATAGCTTGTTTAGTATCGATACTCAGATCCCAGTATCGACACAACAGGTTGTAATGGTTACTTTTTTGAATTGTGGATCAATACTATTGGTATTTTATCGATACTATAGCACGGGATTGAACAGAAATAAGTATTTATGAAGGCTAAGATGGCTCTCTAACCACCACATTAAATGCCTAATGTCTATGAATCAATTTGCAGCTATAAATAGAGGTTCCAAACAGTTAAAGAAGCTGAGATACAGATTTCATTGAATCATTGAACAATAAAAGCTCAAAATCATCAAATTCATTATTTTTCACTTGTATCAATTCATACTCTTTAAGTCTATTTGTATCTTATTCTTTTTGTACTTAAATTCCAGCAAACATCTACCTACTAGAGGTTCAATTTGTTTGCAAAATACTTTTTTCATTTCACAAAAGGGGTTATGTGAAAGTGAATGAAAATATTTAAGAGTTTGGGGTATAATTCTCAAAGTAATTGAAAGGTTCTATCTAAGCCTT
The DNA here is from genome assembly GCA_038382065.1 of Adansonia grandidieri. Lineage (NCBI taxonomy): Eukaryota > Viridiplantae > Streptophyta > Magnoliopsida > Malvales > Malvaceae > Adansonia > Adansonia grandidieri. The sequence goes on along the minus strand of JBBYHK010489184.1, from coordinate 10,813 downwards.
AAAAGATAGTTATGTAAGGTTATACCTTAGCCTTAAATGTAACAATTTTCTTAGTGAATTGTGGGAATCACCTTGGTAAGAAAGTACCAAAAGAGAGGATGTAAGTACCAAATTGAAGGACCGAACCTCTATACATCCATTGTTGGTTTTTCTTTTCCTTATCCTATTTTTAATTTTCAAATTTACAAAGTTTTTATAGAACCAATTCACCCCCCGTCTTGGTTCAATCTCTCCTTTAAAGCTAACAATAACATACATCAAAATTATATCCTCACATCCAACCCATAATTTTTGAAAACATAACATCTTAATATATTCAATAATAATCATAAAAGTTTCATAAACTTTTCTAGATGGATTAACAAGCCTGATCTACAGCACCGGGTTGCCTCATCTATGTTGGCCCATCATTATTACTCAATACTATTGCAGGTTTATGTTTGGGAATTGAAAGACCATGACATAGAACAAATTATATGATTTGCCAATGTTTAAAAAACATTAAGAAGCAAGCTTTGATCAATATCTATAAGATTGCCATTCTTATAGTTTATCTTCACTACTCCTTTCATTTGGTTCTTGCAATATATCTCACATATTTAAGTGCCAACATCCAGGTATTATACCCCAGAGCAGTGAGCAAATCTCAAAACATGTCCATCTATGAAACTTTTATAAGCTTTCTACTTTGATAATATCAAAGTATTCCTTACAATCTCTATTCTAATTGATCTAGCTTTCCAAAAGTATGGCATGTTTCCTTTTTATTTCATTTGTCTTTCTTTACAAGAAAGTATAATGATAATACATGGATCATGATCCATGAACCATGAACCATCTAACGTGATTAAGTCTTGAAATACATCCTATCACATGAGGCCTGCCTAGGCAACCTTCTGACATCTTGCGTAGGAACAATCCTAAAGAATGTTGAACCTCTCATCATGATTGCGTTATTGAACTAATCAATAAAGCTTCAAATAATTTCAAGAGTGTTGATTGCCACATGCTTCTTTTAGAGTTTAGGTGTTTTACTAGTCATCATTACAAAGTGGCTAGATCTAGGTCATCTCTGTGAAGTTGATAAACTACCCCTAACCTAGTGGACTTTTCTTGGATATGCCATTCGATTTGAATTAAGACAATCTTAGTACTATGGGACTAGATAATGGAGTTTGGCCTAGTCAACTTGTTAGCATATAATATGCTATGTAGTGATAAATTCATAGTCATTTTAATTTGTTTATATCCTATATGAATTTGGTACATATTTAATGTCAATTACATATATAAGATAATCATTCAATTAGGTTTTAAAATTAGTATGATTATTCCTCATTATTTTTGCGTAGTTATAGCCCTCAACTATAATACAAAAAGTTCAACATTTAAATCCTCTTAATGAGCTAGGACTCCTTTCAACCTTGCATAACTTTTAGTTTAGCCAAATAAGCCATGTAAGAACTAATTAAGTAGGTAACTTAGCATACTGATTGCATCTTGATGCAACTCTTAGATCAGTTAGGTGGTAACCCTTTACTTAAATATATCAAACGTATTTCACCTAATCATTACCTCTAATGTCATGGTCAAGTTTGTAAGCAGCTGGAAATGTGGCTTTAGTTAAGTAAGACTCATCAATTATAACTCAAGTAGTTCAGTGCGGAAGGGACCTTCGGGTTAGCTTAACAAATCCCCGAATCCAAAACTCAAGTATCTTGTTATAATCTAACAGAAGGTGTCTTATCGTGCTTAGGCATGGACTCAATATTTACAAGGGATTTTTTTTTATCAATTATTTAAGTCTCATTGATTCATATTTGATTACATGGCAGTGACATTTGTTTCAAGTGCGTGCATTTCATATATATATATATATATATATATTAACAAAAAATAAATCTATCACATGCAATCTACTAGGATAATTATGGACTTTCATCAAAACTAATTTTCTTGAGCCATTAGGAAACTAGATGGTCAATTTCCTGGGGATACCAATTGCATATCACATAAGTCTTCATGGTTCGTAAACCTTATTTATAAAAATAAATAAAATTAACCATCCATAACCTAGTCAAACTAAGGTCTAACTTCATAACCATCCTCCATGCTTTAACAATTATAGCATAAAATAATGTATAGCTAATGTGATATGGTAATCACATGTATACAATGCATGTATAAACAAATTTATAACATTTATCAAAGCATCTATAAGAATCGACCATAGTGATTAAACACATTTAATCTTATTCCTAACTTTTAGGAAATCAATCTTCAAATCGGATATTTACCTAACTTTTTATTGATTTGTCTCAACAAGGACAAATAATTTCAATTGCATACTTAAATTAGGTTTCCAAAATTAACATATTTAAAGAATTGAAATTAAAATAACTTATTTAATTGAACAACTTAAGAAAATAAGTTTCCAAACCTTGATTCTTTGAAAATATTTTTATTTAAAGAATCATATTGAATTGAAACTCTTTCAATATTCCTAACTTTTAGGAACCAAATTCTATAACTAACTCTTTATCTAATCCAACTTAAACTCATTCAACAATTTATGGAATCTAATTCCTAATTTTAAGGAATTTTACTCCCACTAGAAAACTAGTTCCAATAAAAGTAAGACTCTAAAAGTAGTGCCCTCAGTATTGGCAATCTTTTTGGAAATGCCAATAGCCTTTGACCGCAACCTTTGGATGATGTGTTGTGGCTGTTTTAAGTGCTGGAAAATCAGATTAGGTACTGTCATGAAATGATTCAATGCTGCATTCAAGATGGCAACTTTTTTGCCCCTAACCGCAAGTTTCAAGAAAACTTGGAAAAGTGGCATCACCTTGTCGCAAAGCCTAGTGTTGAAACAAAATTTCCACACCTTTAAAGGATGTTTAAATACTGATTTTAGATGCTGAAGATTCATTCAAGATGCTGCACAAGTTCAAACCAAAGCAGCAAACTCAATCGCAACAAATTGCCATGTAAATCCCAACGTCCCATGGAACACCTTCCATGAATGTGGCATCAACATGCCTTGAATTTTAGCAATCAAGATCCATTCAAGAATCAAATATCCTTCAATTATTTGTTACCCTAAAGAGTAGAAAATCTACAAAACATTTCCAGAAGGATTTCAAGGTGCATTAGGTGCAAGATCATATCTAAAATTAGCTTACAACACTATACCACGCAATATCACTGAAAGTATTCAAGATTATGTTTTTTTTTATTTTAAACCGTATTTAAATATATTAAAATTGAATTTCATAAGTTTAATATGATAAAATTAGATTATAAAAGGCAATATTTACAACAAAGAAATCATTATAAAACCTTTCTAGTGAAATCACAAAAATCAAGAGCATGTCTCCAGGTTTCATTAATTCAATGTGTAATTGATCTAAATAAATAAAAACTCATTTTTATTAATTATTAAACTTTTTAACAAAAATTGATACACTTTCTAAGTATGCTGTCCAAAATTAAGAAAACTTGTAAAAAAAATTTTACAAAATTTTATAAAGTTTTATGGCCTAAAACTTTATAGATCTAACATGTGACATCCGAATGTCAATTACCATGAATTAGCCTATGCTTACTACATGGAATCCATAACCTATAGGCACTAATACCACTTGAAGGGATCTCGTTTCTCATATAGTCTAGCCTCATGCATGTATTGGATTTCAAAAATCAACAAAACATAAAGAAAAGAGCAGCGAAAATAGCAAATAGAGAAATAGCTGGAGTTTCTTGTTGATTTTTAAGGAAGGACTTACATGTGATAAACTTTAAAATTTTCTTTGAAGATTCCAACATCCATATGTTAGAAGGTTACCTTGAATTTTAAAAGTCAAATTCTAAAATAAAACAACCCAAAGAATCTTGATGAAATCGGCAATGGATTTCTAAAGACCTCTTTAAGACAACAAGTAGCACATGTGTGATGTGTCCTGCCTCAACGGTTATCTACATAGACAAATATTGAAACCTTTTTTAGGCTCAATGGTTCTCTAGTGCTACCTAGAAGGATTATCAACCCTCAACCAAAAGATAATCTTTCTCTTTTCCAATCAAGAACTAATAACTATTCAAGGATAAAAGTAGCATAAAACAAGAACAAGAATAGAAGAGTATGTGGCGGCAAAAGAGAGAAAAACCCTAGTATATTTTGTAACCCTTACAAACATTTTTATCTTAAATTAGGTAAAAAAGAAAAACTCTAATTTTTTTATCTCATCAAGTCTTTATATAATGGCTTAATCCTAGCCCTAGCTTGACTTAGGGTGGATGAGTTTTAACCTAATCAAAACTCCTAAATCAAGTGAAACTGTTTCACCATATTTTAGGTGTTTTAATTTAATCAACCTATGTCAAGTAAACTTTATAGTCAGCCCTTCCCAACCATCATTGGCTGAACTTTCTTTTTTATTAGGCCATTGAATTTGGCCTAACATGCTTAGGCCATAGTCCAAGTAGTTAGTGCAATATAGGGTTTTTAGGCTACACTTATGTTTCCATGAATTTAATGCACTTAATTCAATTTATTATTTTTCTAAATAAATAAACATATTTATTTAACTAATATAATTATCAAATAATTATAAAAATTAAATAAATAAACTGGAAACACAATTTAGCTAATATACACGCATCCTTATAGATTTTATCACTATAAAATACCTAATCTAGTTAAAACTAATTTTAACTTAATTTTAATCTCATTTAATATTAATTATCAAATAATTAATATTGTAATAATATTTCAAGGGATTTTAAATAAGTTAATGATATAGAAAATTTGATTCTTAATCAAATCCTGACTCTAGGCGAAATCCTATTTCAATTAGAACTAATGTTTATCCACCTTTATACTTTGGTCTTATTTTAGACGTTATTTTAATAATACAAGTTTATTAGTAATGTTTTAATTAGACAACAAAATCTAGATTTCACAAATCTAATTTTGTATAAAATAATTGAACTATTCAATTAATTATTTAATTAAGTCAAACTTAATCAAATCTTAGATTTAATCCAATAGGCTTACCTTATTATGTGTGACCTATTAGGTTCCCAACACATTGGTAATAAACGTAAATAATCTTATTAATCAAGTTCATAAATCAAGAGTGAGATCTAGCAACACATCATGGCCACCTAAATGTTGAAGAGTCAGAATGACTTTATAAAAACCTTTCAATAACCAGCCTATCAGTATAGTAAGGTCTTTGCACCATATAATCCCAAATTAAGGATAAGCATGGTACAGTGTCTGCCTAAACCTTTATCCATATTAGTTCTTACAACTCATGGTTAATATTCACAAATCTATAGGAAACGATTCCTTATAATTCATTAAGCCTTGGCTAGAGACTTTAATCCAATTAACCATATTTAAGAACACTTAAAATATGCCTCCAATGTCACTTGAAGTGACAAATCCTCTCTAGATCACTCATTCATCTACCACATTATTCATGCTATACCAAAAACCACCCTACTATAAGCATCTATCTATTTTGGACTATTCATGATGGAATCAAAGCATAACAATCCTCATACGAGATGACCTGGTGTCATAAGTCAAAGGACTATTATACATGACTGGCATATGAGAACATATTCCATAGATACTTGAGTGACTTATAACAATTGGAGTTCTCATTCTGGCCATTTTTGGTGAATTTGTTTCCACAAAACAAGCACCTATATGTTAACCTAAAGTATCCATAAGACAACCTCAAGGAGGAAACCCCTTTGGCCGAATGCTTCCCTCTAATTTCCCTTTTTTTTTTCAAATTTTAAATTAGAATTAAATAAAGTGGAGGAATACTGTTACAGGCATGGCTGTTACCTGGTAACGTATCAAAATCCTTCTAGAATGCTTTCATATCAAATGTGATGGGATAAAAAGAAAAGAAAATATAAAAAATATTCATGGATGACATATGGATTTTTGTTAAAATTAAGATAAAATAACAGAAGAAAATGTATATATCTAATGAAAATATTATTATATACTATGTTATAAATATTAATATATATATATATATGGTGACAAATTAAAAGCATTAATCTTCTAAGTTTCAAAGTATTGGGAATTAATTTCCCAAATTGTGTGACTAAACTAGCAAATTAAAAATTAAATTGTGTAAAAAATATTTTAATAGGCATTTACATGCATTAAGGACTTAATTAAAAATCTTAGAAGTAAGAAATTTAATCAGAATTTACATGTAGGAATCTTAATTGCAATTTACTTGAAAGAATTTTAATCAAAAAGGGGTAATGTGCAAAGATTGAAAAAAACTATGTCAAAATTGAATTTAAGGGACTAAATTAAAAAGTCCTATACTTAATGTGTCTTAGTGGAAACTTCCATGTTATTAGAATGCCCCCCACCCCAAAAAAAAAAAAACACAATGGAGAGTTCCATGAAAAAAATTTTAATCAATATCCTATACTTGGGAAAATTAGAGAAAGATTCAAGTGTGAAATTAAAATTCAAAATGCTTAATTGAATGCCTTAAATTTAAAATGTTTAGTGGCAAATTCCATATATGAAAAAAATTCCACCAATGGATTAAAATATTTCAAAGAAAATTTTCTCATGTGAAAACCTTAATTAAAATCCATACTTAGGTAAATTAAGGAAAAAATTCAAGGGGTGGCATAATTAATTTAAAAATAAGAGTTTACATGAGGCTTAAATTTTCATGTGACAAATTTAATTAGAAAATTCGTTTGTCAAAATTAGCAAAAAACAAATTTTCACAATTGATACCACGTGATACAAATATGGTATAGACATCTTCCTTCGCAAGTTCTTCGCTTTCTCTAACCAACGTATGGATAAAATTGCCATGTGGGTATCGATATCATGCAGAAAAGTATCGATACTCATTGTCATTTTCCTAAAATTTGACTGTTGGAAGACAAGAGATCGACCCTTGCATGGTGGGGGGCCGACCACCTGTTGAGTAATTGTTGAGTCCTTGTTTTTGGATACTCTTAGATGTCTAAAAGAAGGTTCGAACAAAAGTAAATATCTACAGCATTTAGCTGATAATAGATGGAAAAATTCGCATTAATTAAGCTTATAATTGATGGGGAAAAGGCTAGTTCCCCCTTTTAGACAACTCGGGCGAAGTCAGAAAAAATAATATCCAAAAAAAAAAAAAAAAAACAAAGTTCATTGTGGTTAGGGTGCAGAGTTGCAGTTAAAGTTACGAAAATAAAACAAAGTCCAATTGTATTTGTCATTGTATCAAGCAACAACCCTCAAAGACAGAGGCGCAAACAACAAAAAGTCCTTGGCTGATGTCTGGCAATGGTGTTGGGTTCAAAATAGACCCTTCAAAGTTGAAAATATGTTTAACACAGACGCTTTTCCTGAGATGGGATTGTTGGGTTCACGAATGTTTTAACACTTACTCCTCGTGGAGACTTACTTTGCTGGCTCTGGTTGCCAACATACTACATAGACATCCGAAACAGACTGGACATCTCCATGCTCCCCGGCCACATCACTTGTCCAGTTTTTCTGCAACTTGTGCCAATAACTTTCTTTGTCCTAAAGGACTGGCGGTCAGTAAAGTGTAAATGTTCATGAAAGGACTGGACAGATTCGGTTGGCTTTTAAAAACATTGCTCAAAAGTCTCGGCTCAGCATGGCCAAAACAGGCCTGATAGGCTCTAACATTCTTGAAATAGTCAAACATATTTTTAAAATCGGATTTTATAAAAATCTTTTAAAATTATAATTTTTTATTAAAAAATAACATTTGAGTCAAGCTCAAGTTTGAAAAATCTATCCAAGGTTTGGCCCGCATTAATTGGATAATCTAATTAATTATCAAGTCTAGGGTGAACCTATCTTAAGGTCTGACTCAGCTTATAGGTTTCACCTAAACTTTGTGAAGTTATAGATGAAATTTTTCAAAATTTGATTGCTAACTTGGCCGAGGACAATATTATATTACTAAATTATTATTCTTAATTCATTTTTATTATAAAATATATTTAAAACATAAAAATATTAATATACCCTTTTAAATATTAAATATAATTTAAAGAGAATTTTCAAGTCAAGTCTAAGTTATATAAGTGTAAATTGAGTTTGGTTTGAACAATAGACACATTTATAAATATGATATGACAATTTAAATCATTTTAGTTATTTTATTTTGAATAATTTTTAATTATCATTATTTAAATAACATTTACAGTTGTACCTTATACGTGATAGTATTAGACAAGGATTATACTAAAATCTTAAAGATAGATTTAATTATCATTATTTAATTCACATTTTAAATTTTAAATTTGTAAGAAGTAGTATTAGATAAAGATTATGTTAAATTTCCATAAATAAAACTTTGATTTAAATACGCATGGATAAAATCAAAATAATGGATCAAATTCAAAGACCATAGTGAATTTATAATTGTGTAGTAAAAGAAAACAATTTGCTCTGCATGATGTTCCATATTAGCTTATCCAAAAAAGAAAAAAAAAGTTTTATATTAATGGATAAAAAATTACAGGATGATCGTGTTAAAATTTTTATTATAAAAGTTTGATTTGGATTTAAATATATGAATAAAAACAAACGAAAAGATAAATAATGAGTTGATAATTGTTTACCAAAAACGTTAAAAAAAATGGTTTGACTTAAAATTCTATATTAAAGGATAATAACAAAGTAAATGATAAATTAATAATGAATTGACAGATTGTAAATATATTGACATTGAATATTTGAAGTTTATTTGTTTAATAATAAAAAAAGTAATATTTAAGCATTCAGTTTAATTGATTGGGGTATATTTTCTTATTAAATGAGTAAAGTTCGAACCTTCTTTTTCAACTAAAAAGATTCACACCGCTTAACTTGGAAATAATGAATTGATGAATAAATATATATATATATAAGTGATTAAAATTTTAAATTAAATTTTTTATATTGTAGTTTATAATTTTAATGATTAGATTTTAGTTTACAGATAAGAAGAGATTTAATTATATTAAATTATTATCTTTTGAATACAATTTTTTTTATAATGATTCTATTTATAATTCTTAACTAAGTTAAATTTTACTAAACAAGTGTATTTTGTTTTAATATCATTCCAATTTAAAATATTTTGCAAATAAGTTTTTTTTTTTTTTTCAAGTCCATTTGGGCTTGGAAGTATGATATGCATCCATATTTTAACTTCTAGTTTAAGGTAAAAGGTTGTTAAGTAGTTTATTAGAGTGTATCCAGCTTCGTTAGAGACTTAAAATTTTTTTATACAATATTAATTATATTGATAATAATTATTTATTCAAATGTTTTAATATATATTTATATATTAAAAAATTATTTTTTAGTCTAAAAAGTAAATATTTTAAATTACAACATCCTCACAAATAAAAAAGTATATTACTAAATAAATTTTAAAATAATAAAACATAAAAACTTAAATAAAAGTCTATTAGTGATAAATTACTCCCGTCGATCTTTCTTTTTCTCTTCTCAAAAGAAAAAATAATTGAAAAATCTTGTTTCACATAAATATTTTTCTATTTCCTTATTAATAATTATTTATTGTAATATAACTAGATAATAGATTTTTTTTTTTGTTTATCTATTAATTTTGCAATTCTTGTAAAACTTGTTTCTCTATTGAATACACCTTTTCAAGGAAAAAATTATATTATTTTCTTACTATTAATTATTTATTATGATAATGATAAATAATAATTTTTTTGATTTATTAGTTAATTTTGTAATTTTTTCAAAATTTTTAGTCACGTAAGCAAATTAAGCAGTTAGTACATTACTGTAGATGTACCTTTTTCCTAGTATTAGTACATATGGAACCAATGTATTTTGAAATATCACTTTGAGTTTATTGGCATTTTATATTTCAAGTTTCTTAATAAAACATATATTATATAAACATGCATCGCTTCATTATATGCATATATGTTTATATACATATATAAATTTTGAAATTATAAATATTTAATATTTAAAACTTTTTAGATATTAAATAAATAAAATAAAATTTAAAAATTTTTAATTAATATAGTAAATTATTATTAATCAGGCTCATAGTCTAATGTAATGAACATATTTTATTTTTAAATCTAATTATGGAAAAAAAGATCAAGAAAAAAAATTAGAAATTGGTTTAAGAAAATCAAATAAGTGAAAATTTAAAACTTAAAAAAATCAAAATTTTGTACCAACTGGTATGAGCTGATATGTATTGATAATGATTAACATTAACTGGTGCATTCAACATGATCAATATGAAATGACAATTTATGGTAAATGCAACGCTCAGATAGAAATTTTCGTTTTGGACACTAAAATCATGGTTTAACAAACCTAACCCAAAGAAATATAGCTTTTTAAGTTTGAAAGCTAGCTTTTAGATTAAATAACATTGTTATCCTCATATCTCTATACCTTTATTATTGGATTAATAGGTAAATTTGCTACAATACTGTAGGTGGCTATTAAAATTCGCCACTATACTTTATTTTGAATAATATTTGCTATTAAATTTTTAAAATTATGGCAAATTTGTTATTATACTATTATTTGATTAAATTTTGCTATTAAACTTTAATATTTGATTAAATTTTACCACTCAATTTTAATTTTGAGAGATTTCAAAATAAAATTAATTTATTAAAAATGTAAAAAATTTTAAAAATAAACATAGAAATTTTATTTTATAAAATACAAAAGCTTAATTTTTTTATCATCCTTTATTAATTAATTTATTAAATCCTAATTATTAAA